>JAOYMZ010007054.1:0-22430 GCA_025802335.1 Pinguicula primuliflora
AGAGAACTACAGACAGAAAGCCAGAGAACTATGGCTAAAGCAAGGGGATGCAAACACTGCCTATTTTCATAGGAAAAATAAATTGAAAAAAAGCCAACAACAGGATAACCCGGATATGGGAGGAAGGAACTTGGAAAACAGGAGTTAATGAGGTGAAAGAAAGCATCAAGATACATTTTGAAAAAAGGTTCAGTGAAACAAAAGTGGAAAGACCTAAATTCGAAGGTTTGGAGGCCAGGAAGCTTAATCAGCAGTCAGCGGATATGCTCACAAGTCCAATAACAAGGCAAGAAATATTATCAGCTGTGCAGCAGTGTGATGGGAACAAAAGTTCGGGCCCGAATGGAATAAATTTCAATTTTGTGAAGCACCTCATGCATATACTGGAAAAGGATCTGGTGGATTTGATGAAAGACTTTTACACCAGACGAAGGATTGCTAAAGGTGCAAACGCAACTCACATAGTGTTGTTTGCGAAGAAAGACTCACCACTACAGGCCAGCAATTATAGACCTATCACTTTGATAGGATTCACGTAAAAGATTGTGGCAAAGATCCTTGCTGGAAGAATGAGCAGGGTGCTAGATGAGGTGATCTCACCAACACAAACAACATACATTGGAAAAAGACAGATAGTAGATGGTGTGATTGTGACCAATGAAGCTATAGAGGAAATAAAAAGCAGAAAGAGAGCAGCTTTCATCCTAAAACTGTACTTTGAGAAAGCTTACGATATGGTTAACTGGAGATATTTGCTAGATATGGTAGCAAAGGTGGGGTTTCCTAAAAAATTCATAAATTGGATAGTTGAATGTCTGTCATCAGCTTCAACTTCAGTGCTGGTGAATGGTAGCTCGACAAAAGAGTTTGCGCAAACCCAAAGCTTAAGACAAGGTGACCCTATGTCCCCCTTTCTGTTCCTATTGGAAGCTGAAGGATTATCTTTTCTCATAAACAGAGCTGTAACACTGGAAAAATATAAACCATTATGCATAAGAAATGAGAAGGTCCAACTATCCCATCTACAGTTCGCTGACGATACAATTTTATTTGGACAAGGAAGCTGGGAAAATGTAAGATGCATTAAGGCTGTATTAATGAATTTTGAGATGGTTTCTGGCTCAAAAATAAATTACAACAAATGCAGTTTCATCGGTTTGAACATGAGCTGCCAAGAGAAGGGAGATATGGCAGCATACCTAAACTATCCAACAGCATCTCTGCCAATGATATATCTAGGAATGCCTGTAAGGGATAATCCCAGGAGATTGAAGATGTGGCAACCTATTATAGACAGATTCTAAAAAAGGCTTGACAGTTGGAACAACTCTTCACTCTCGGTTGGGGGGAGAACTGTCCTGATTAATGCTGTTCTATCCTGCTTGCCATATTACTATTTCACCATATATCGAGCTACTAGGATCGTTATCAAAACCCTCGAGAGAATCCAGAAAAAAATTGGAATGAGAAAAATGACACCAAGAAAACCCATTGGATTAAGTGGGAAAAAATAACTCTACCTCTATGTGCAGGTGGTCTAGGCATCAAGAAACTGGAGGAATTCAACCATGCCATGCTAGGCAAATGGGGAACCAGATTCATGGAGGAAGACAACCCGTTATGGAAGGAAACTATAAGATCGAGATATGGCAGCAAAGAAGGCCTACAAATTGGAAAACTGCAAGAAATGAAGAAAGAACCAGCCAAAGAAGGAAGAGATACAAGCAGTCTGTTTGGTGGCAAGAAACAACAAAAGTACTTGCTCTCCCTGGCATCGAAACCTCTAGAGATTAAACGTTGGAAGGGGCAATAGCATACTATTTTGGGAGGAGATCTGGATAGGAGATTAGTCCTTGGCCGCAACATATCCGAGACTATACAGAAAGACAAAACAGAAAAGGAAACGAATTGAAGAGCTAGGAACCTGGAACAACAACGAGTGGACATGGCAAGATTGGAAATGGACAAGAGACCTGGATGATTTGGAAGAACAAAACAAGCAAGACATGCTAAACTCTATTATCTAATGCTACCTTGCAGGAGTCAATGGATGATAGCTGGCAAATACAGATAAATCAAAAACAGGGATACACTGTCAAGCAAGCTTATATCCATCTGATGAGCCTAAAAGAAGCAGCCTGGACAGAGAAGGGAGTACAAGAGATATGCAGTGCAAGATGCGCATTAGTTCCAAAAAGCACACAAATTTTCATCTGGAAGATGCAGCAAAAGAGATTACCCACACAAGAGAATCTACAACGCAGAGGCATCATCCACCAAGAACAAGAAATCTGGTGCTACCTTTGCAATGAAGAACCTGAAAATGAAGATCATCTGTTCAACTCTTGCACAAGAATGCAGGAAATATGGACATAAGTGCACAATTTGGCAAAGATTACCAATGCAAATCAACCAACGACGCTCAAGGATCATATGCTACACAAATCAGAGTCCCTGGATGCCAACAGCTGGAAATCAATATGGATCGCAACATGCTGGGAAGTATGGATGAGAATTAATCAGAAGCACTTTGAAGGAAAAAATTCGACGGCCGAGGAAATCGGAAGAAAGAATCAATTACTCAAATGGTCTTGGAATACCGCAAGAGGGCGCGGAAGGACACCATTCGGCAATGACAACGCACGGAATGACGGAATCAAGATGTGGATTGAATGTATGAAGATACCGCAGGCGAAATCACGGCCTCACCGAGACGCAGGATGATTCAAATGAATGATTCGAAGGTCAAGAACAATTCAAATGAAATTTGATGTAAATATGTAAAAAAATGGTTGTTTTTTTGGAATAAAATCAATTGCTTATAAAAAAACAATAAAGCCATTATGCAGCGATATCACACTATGAATCACCGTATAGAATAATTATAAATTTAATTATAATTATTTTGTGTATTATTTTTTATTAATATTATTTAAATATTTATAATAATTAATAGTATTTTCAAAAAAATTACATAATATGAAATTGGTTTATCGTGTCATTCCTACGAAAAATCCTGGCTTTGTCCTTGGGTCACACACACTTGGGTGGAACTCACACACCACTATGTTCTGAGCAGTGTTCGAGAAAGCACTGGGCGGTCCCTAGTCGGTCACAGTCCGCTTAGTGCCTAGGTGACATTCGAGCATGATGGAGGGCGACCGCCCAACACCTATATGATGCCTAGACAGGTTTAGCAACGCATATAAAAATAGGGTGAGTTTTATCTTTTTTCCCACCAAATGATATTTGTTAGATTGACGTGCTCTTAATGTAAAAAAAAAACGTCCTCTTGATTTTCTTTGGTTAGGTAAGTAAATTTTTATTACTGTAATATTTACAAAATTACATCAAGATCATGCACTATAATTACATACAAGGAATTGGACTGCTACATTACTCACCAAGTCCATATTAAAAACGTGCTCTTGATGTTAAGTAGTTGGGCTGTACAATCTCTTTTATTTACAAGGAAATATGGTCCTGTGGAAAGACATGATTGCTACATATCATTACCATATCATTGATTATAGGGGTAGAGTGAACTTACCCAACCAATCCTTTTTAAGTAATACTGGATATAACTTGTGCCTAAAGTCTGAAATTGAAATAATTATTTGAAAAGGAAGAATTGCAAAATGAAGTGTCATTACAAAACCATAGAAAGAAAAAAGAGGAAAGCAATGGTTCAATGGCAACAGCGGCAGAACCCCAACGTACCTAGGATTTGAGGGTTAATGAGAAGGAATGAAAGAGATTGTAAATAAAAGGAAAAAAGTGTTAATTCACTAATAAGATTATAAAGGTATAATTGAAAGTGTCAAACACGTCCTATATTAATATATAGATATAAAAGAAAAATACTAAATGATCATAACATTTTGGACCATAAATCTCTGGTCCAAAAAATAAAAATAAAAATAATCAATAATTAACATTTTCTAAATAAAATATTAATTAAATATTAATATTGTTTTTAATAATTTTAGAATGTTTAGTATTTAAAATTTATATGACTTAGATTAATTTTTTGTTGACGATGTAATCAAAATATTAATTATTATTTTTAATTGATTCTTTAGGGTTGACAGTTTTACCGTCGAAATATTAATTGCTATTTTTAATAGGGTTTAACATCTATGATTTATAGAGTTTTAATTTTTCAGTGGCAAGTATTATTTTTAATTAAATTTAGAAATTCAGTGTACGGTATAGGGTTTAGTATTTAGGGTCTTAATTTTTCGGCAATAAAGTTGTGGTAATATTAATTATCATTTTTAATATGGTGTAATATTTATTGTTTATAACGTTTAGGGTTTAAGGTTTAATTTTTCAGTTTAGTATTTAGGGATTTTAATTTTTCAACTACCGTAATATTAATTAATATTTATAATAGAATTTAATATATAAGGTTTATTCGAATTTTGAGTTTTGTTAGAACAATCACAATGACAATTTTTATCGGTATCTTTTTTTTTGTAATTGTGATGTAATTGTATAAAATAATAGGATAAAAATACCAATTTCTTTATTTTTATTTATTTCTTTATTTATTTTCTCTCTCTCTCTTTTTCACTTAATAAAAACAATAGGACCGGGATATCAATGGAAGGGCCCTGCCATTGAGCGATATGATGCAACATGTCTCCCAGCCCAAACAACCCTTTTAAATCGGCAAACGCTTCAACATAAAGGTGAGACCAAATTTCGGTAATTTGTTTTTTAATGATTTTATGTCTCAACTTTTTGCATCATTATGTCTAAATATTTCAAGAATCAATCTTAAATTTTACTTTTGAAATTCATAACACACGGTTCAAAATTAAAGTTAAATTTATTGCTCGTAAAATATTCATAGAATTTTAATTTTTTTGGCGTTAAAGTTGTCGAAATCAGAATCTATTACCAATTGAGTCATGTAAAACCTGCCCCATACACGACAAAAATTTAATTTTAAACTAACATTACAAAAAATATATAAAAAAATATTTAGACTATTAATAATTATAAAAAATAATTATATTTTAATTTAAAAGGCAAGGCGTGGTCCGGGATGGGTCACCCACCCCTGCCCCAGATCCGGACGGGTTGGACTCTCCCGCGCCAGTGCGAATCTAGTGTGACTTGTCGGAGTGGATTCAAATTGTCAAACCAAACTATATGTTTTTTTGAATAATTAATTAAGTAGAAAAGATCAGCAAGGTGAGTGGTTGACGCAGGACGCGACCACATCATCCCTACAAATGAAAATTGAGGACTTCGAAGGGAGGATGATTAGCATGCATAAAGGTGTTTTTAACCGAAGGAGAAAAAAAAATCAATCATTTAGGGAACGGTCCCATCTGTGTTCTCTCTCCCCGGTCTCTTTACAAAATCAAACCCAGGAAAAAAGAAAAAGAAACTTCAAAATCTAATGGGCATCTCCTGAGTTGGAAAAAAGTGGAAGACTGGGCTCCCCGAGAAAATGAAGTTTCAAAACAAAGGAATCATCCATTTATTTCACTTCCACCTATTTTGTTAGATCTACGTGTTTTTTTTGTCGCCTAAGCATCGAGAACAGAGGTTTGAACACCCATCTTTGCACGGTATTGTGACTTGTGAGTCATCTCCTGATTGAATCAGAATTCCTCCTCTACCCTCCTAAGCAGATACTGGAATTCCGGGTGGGTAACGAGATGGGTTTGTGCGATTACCAACCACTGCAGCCAGAGGCGGATCCAGAATTTAACGACCGGGGTGCTCATTTGATGTATCGGGATTGTCTCTCCCCGCGATCGGAACCGATATACCGATACCGTCTCACCAGTACCGGTACCCATTTCCGGTACCGGCAGATGGTACTGTTTAAAGTATAGGTTCAGTTTGTTTCTCTATAGTCATATGTTTATTGAGTTTTAGTTTGGCGGAGCCGCCGAAACATAATTTTATAACTGGTTCCGTGAAGATTTAAACATTATAATTTCGAAAACTTTAGCAGATTTTGTTCGCTCATCTAGCAAAAAAATATTTATCATCAAGTAAAATAATTTATTGAATATATATACAGAAATTTTCATATGCTCAGTCCTTCGTATTCAATTTTTCGTAGCACCATCCGTTTTCGAAATTGGTTGCATCATTGGAAAGCTTGTACATTGTAGATGAAAATACACATGTTTTGGTCCGGTTTCGACGACGTTATCACCGTTTAATGGAGGGTTATGCATCCCCTTGGGTTAAGTAGTCCTAAATACGTCGCCGGAAACCGAAAACGGATGATGCTACGAAAAGTTGAGTACGGACTGGGTACGTAAGAACTGAGCATACGAAAATTACCCTATACATATAATTACATAATTTAATTAATTTCAAAGTTAACATCTAAACCAAATTATTATTTAGCCAATTATATTCTAAGTTGATTAAATTAATAAATTAATTATAGTTAATGAAACAAAAATGCAGCTACATGAATAATAAACTCATAATTGAGTTTGTGTGGAATCAAACTCACACTTAAACTTTAAGAGCCTTAACTCTTCGCAGGGCTAAGTTCATTTTGTGTCAGTTTTATCACTATAAGTGTATATATACATGTAGGGGCTGGGGTGCTAGGGCCCCCCAAGCCCCTACATACATCCGCCCATGACTGCAGCCGAAGCAAAAATATTCATTGCATTATTGTTGAAGGGGAGGAAAGTCCTACATAGCAACCATATCCATACCATCCATACGGATGACGGGAAAGTATAGCGAGAATTGGGGAGTATACAGTGAGCTCCTCACCGTATATGCCATCGTGGCACTGCAGGATTAGTCTGTCAGCGGTCTCGCATAAAAGTGTTAAACACTGGCCTATCTGGTACACCAATTCAACAGTGCCACATGGGCACTGTATAGTATGAATAGAGTTAACTCACTGCACACACTCCAATCCCAAATGTAACGGTGGGACAAGATGATGCCTTGAGAATCAGAGGATTCAATTTCTAGAGATAGCATTCTATGACTTGTACTTGATTTTGATTATATTATTTGCAAACAAAAATGCCTACTTTTTACCCAAATTATTACAAAACATTTGTCCACCTAAATTCATTGGATGAGTCACCTGCTCAACCATTCCTGGGGCCTTTCTTGCGGAAAAATTCTTCCGGGATAGAATTTCTTGATGTAGTTACTGGGATTCAGTTGAGGAATTAAAACGACTTGACTCATTTGAAGCCTAAACAACTGAAGCGACGTGGCTCAAGATTTTGTTACCGAATTCATTGACGGATCAAAACGATGTCGTCTCAGTTGAATTTAAACAAGTGAAACTACGTCGTCATGTTTTATAGGGTAAATTTCTGGTGAATTCGTCTTCGTCTCCATTACTCCATCTTCTCTAGTCTATTCTTACAATAGGTGTTAGTCGTCTTCTATCTTGAATTTGTTACAATTCACCACAACAGCGGAACTTTGAGCTATTGTTCGTAGCAGTTTCATTGAATTCACTAATTTCAACCCATTATATTAAGGGTTCTTAATAAGTTCTTAAAATAAAGGGGAATAATTCGGGGAATTTTTTTTATGTGAATGATCCATAGTTTCATGTTCTTGGCTTCACCGTGTCATGAAATTATGTTAGTTTTTTTATTGTTAAGCAAATATTTTATAAACACACGTATATATAAAGTGTATGTGCGGAGGGCTGAGCGACGGTGGCGATTCTCAAACTCTAGGGCTGAGCGATGGCGCTCTTGGCCACCACCCCTGCGCCGGTCAGCCAAAAATCCAGGTGCAGATCTCAGATGCAGAAGTTGTTGCACTCGTTGTTGCAGCAACTGAAGCAGAAAATGATGCAGGAAATGCAACCCAATGTCATGTTGAGACAGAACCGAACACATCAGAAGCTGCTATTAAGATAGATTTGCAACAGTAAACCACTGTTTCAACTAATGTCCCTGCTCCTGAACATGCTGTCCCTACCCCTGACATGCTGTCCTACCTAAACTTATAACTGAAGTAGCAGGAAACCTGGCCGCAGAGCACCAAGGACCTACTGGCATACAAGAGAACGGACAGATGCAGAGGTCCCACAAAATTGCAGAGCAACAATACCAAAAGGACCGAGCCATTATACAATTACAACAACGAGGCCTTTGGAAAGAATTGTTTGAAGGTATGAGACACTCATTCTATGTGTTGAATGGCTGCACGCATAACAAGGCCCCTGGGACGATGACGCAAATGCACTGGTCAAGGCAATGTATACCTTGAAGAGGACTGAACTGAAGTACCCTACTCCTCCCCCCAGCAGATGCCACACGCTCCTATGGAATAGCAATCCCCACCATCTAATTCTAGGAAAAGCTGGGCTGATCAGGCGGAAGAGGAAGATGCCTTTTTCTGCAGTACGCAGCATGCACAACAGGGACCAACCAACCAAACTCAGGGCACGAAAATAGTACCTAAACAGCTACACCAAGCCATCCCCAAGCGCATGCACGGCCGCCCCAAGAAACACTGACATTGGTTTTCTCGTTCGGTGATTGTACTTTTCAGAACTATGCTCACTTTCGGGACTAGTTTGTATAATCACTTTTGCTATTAATAAAAACCCTTCCTTCAAAAAAAATATGTATTTTATAAACCTTATAAAACGTATTTAAAATGTTTTCCTCATAGTCTTCCATCATTATGGTCAAAATCATTTACACCCCATATATAGCATGAATTTAGTTTTGATAGTTTACAAAATTTTGTAAATTTTTATTTTGTAATCCTATTGTTACTCATATTTTTTTTTAACTCAAACCAGACACCAACGAAAAAATTGATATTCTTTTCATTTCTTTTCCTTTTTAGTTAAAATTTGTCGGTGCGGGATTACACGTTAATGATAAAAGAGTTTTGTAAAAGCCTGTAATATTCTTACAAAACGTTTAAGAATGAATAGCTAGTAGTCCTAGGGCCACCAAGACCCGAAAATCATACAGAACTATTCTAAAGTTCCAAATCTATTACATGTTTAATTCATGGAGGTTGATATGCAAAACTGTCCCTATCTTTTGCGGCCACTTCCTGTATAGATGAAGGTAATGTAGTGTTAATAAAATTAAAAATTTTATACCTTACTCCCCATTTTGCTAGTGACAAACAAAGCTAGCGCTTTCTCCTTCTTTGACATTTGGGAAGGTTTAACTGAGGAAAACAATAGGACGGAGACAATAATGAAATATGGTCCTATAAAGATTTGAATATGATTAATACTTATCCTTCATCTTAAGGGCAGAGTGAAGGAATTTTTTTTCCTATGCCGAACTTACCATGTCAAATCACACTTACCATACTGAAATCTATTTTTAGCCGTTGGATCTGTGTCTGAACGGTCGAGATCATTTCACAAAAAAACAGACACAGATCCAACGGCCGAAAAAAGATTTCGGCACTATATCACATATTCGGCATGGTAAGTTCGGCATATGAAAAAAATTGCAGAGTGAAGTCACCCAATCAACCCTTTTCAAGCAAAAGACCTATGTTGTACTTTCTACATGGCAACATAAGCTGCGGCCACATCAGTCCAATTTTTTTTTGGCACGCTGTAAGATTCATTTTATAACCAAGGCAGTTTGATCTGATGTTAATTAGGTGAACTTCAGACTAAGAGGTCTCGAGTCCAAGATCCACCAAAAGCGTTTGGCTGGGCCTAATCCATAGGAGCCATTAAGTTGGGTGCAGGCTCCCTACATTAGTCGGGAGCATAAAAACTTTCGGGTAGTGGGAAAGAGCGAGAGTATATATCTCATTTATCTACCTAAAAAAAGATTCATTTTATGAAAATGCCACAAACCACTAGTCTGATGCCTGGTGTGTCAAACTCCATGCTTGACGCGCAAACCACCGGACGTCTGACAGAGCGGTGGTCATTATGGCCGATAATCACTAGTCAAGCTAGCAATAAAAAACAGGTATTTGACTAGCAGTGCACGTCTTTATCAAGACCACCATTTTCTTCCAACACTCTCTTCGTCTCCTACTTGTGGGAAAAAAAACTTTTGAGTCAAATTATTTCTTAAAATGGTATCGGAGACAGAGCAAAACACTACTCTTGATTTTTAGCCACCGCCATCAATCCAATGGCCGGAAAAGATGACGACACCACTGCTATAATTGGAAACACCATCGTTGATGGCTTCCAACCTGTAACCATGAACCTGATGTTTGAATTTTTTTCGTCATCTCCAAAATTCATCTACCCCTACTTCGTCAAATCCACCTAAAACGATTCCTCCAATAATATCTAACCTCCACGACTTTCTGTCAAACTCAATGATTCTAATTACTCTACATGGGTACGATTTATTCGACTAGCTATTAGAGGACAAATTGGTCTTGCCCATATCACCTCAAAGCCTCCTTTTGAAACTGATCCCAGGTATGAAAAATGGGTCAATGAAGGTGCCAATGTATCGAGCAGGATTCTATAAAATATTGAACCAAATTTGGTTCATCTGTATATCAATTACCCAATGGCGAAAGAAGTATGAGATCAGATTGCCTCTACATACATCAGCGGTATAGACTCGTTCCAAATCTTCGATCTTATGGTTTAGGCAAACAATTTGAAGAAAGGGGCATATCCCTAGAGAAATTTTATACACTTATCCAGGCTATTTGGAAGGAAATTGATCGGAGATCTCCAAATCCGATGAAGAACTCTAAGGACATCGAAATCTACAATCAAATGCAACACGAGACTCGCCTGTTTCAGGTTCTAGCAGGCATGAATGTTGAGTTTGACAGTGAAAAACGAGATCTTCTTCGGATGGATCCATTGCCGACGATGGAGGAAGCATATTCGGCGATATGTAGGAAATCTGCCATTAAAGGAATTGTGTAGAAATTGTAGTCAACCAAGATACAAAATTCTAGAATTGGGAGCAGATTGGCTGCACAATCTGGCCGACGACCGCCACCTATGAGGAACTATGGCCAGCCTCAACCAATAATGTCGCGTAAGGGTCTAACGGTTCGTTTAACTAAGGAGGAGAAGAATAAACTTTACTGTACTCACTGTTGTAGGAGTCGACACACAATTAAGACTTTCTTTAAACTGCGGGGCTATCCAGAATGGTGGCCTGATGAGTCAAAACATGAAACTACAGGAACATCAGCTACCACATCCACTGGTGTCGTGCCATCCACTTTGGATGCCGCATCACCTCCTCCGTCGCCGATCACAGGTAAGGGGTCCTTTTCTAAACCTTCATACTTTTATCCAGGTATATTTGGAGATGTTGATGAGACTATTGGAGATGATGGCGTTGTTGATGCTTCTTTGATTGCTTCTGCATGTATTGAAAAAACAAGTAGCTCTCAGAAAATCCCTGAAAAATTCGAACGCCCCATGATCGTGACCATCGTTGGCTTTTTGACTGTAGAGCTACTGATACTACGTCATTTGATCCTAATGATTTTGTTTCCGCTGCAACAACTTTGAAAACTAGGATCGAAATGGCTAATGGGATAATGTTACCTGTCGTTGGGGCTGGCAACGTTCATATTACTCCATCCCTTAATTAAATAATTGTTTACTTGTTCCTAGTCTATCACATAAACTCCTATCCATCAGTCATGTCGCTAAAGAGCTCAATTGTATTGTTCTCATGCATCCTACCTTTTGTCTGTTGCAGGAGGTTTGGACGGGAACGATCATTGGGCGTGCACTGAAAAGGATGGACGGTATTACGCCAATGAAGTAGACTGAGCTGACCGTGCTTCCCTAGCTCATGGTTCTCAAATTCGTCAAGCATGGTTGTGGCACCGGGGGTTAGGCCACCCCTTCTTCAGTTACCTCCAATATTATTTCCCCAGTTTTTTGTGCACCTCTAGTCAGTTCTCCTGTGAAACATGTTTTCGGGATAAGTCCCATCATCAGTTTCCCCCCTTCAAGTATTCTTTGTGGTAATTCGTTTCATTTAATACATTATGATGTTTGGGGTCCTACTCCTAGTACTACTGTAGTGGTTTGGCATACTTCCTATTATTTATTTATCTTTTTAGTACAAAGAAAGCCGAAGCTAATACTGAATATAACACTAAACTAAATAGACAAAAAGTTGGTACTACTTCATGGTGGCTTGAAGCGATGGAGATCCAGGAATAGAGCACAACTAGATGTTAGCTGCAGTGACTACATTCGCATGACTTGGGTATTTTTTTCTTCGTACAAAGAATGAGGTATATAACAAGTTTATTGAATTTTATATTCTTGTTCAAACCAAGTAACACCACCAAATTAAAATCCTTCGCTCTGACAATAAGGTGAATTTGTGAATTCTGAGATGAAGTCATTTTTTACTTCCCATGGCCTCATTTGCCAACGATCTTGTGCTCATACTCTACAGCAAAATGATATTGTTGAGAGGAAAAATCGAATTTTACTTGAGAACACTAGAGCTCTAATGATTGAGTCTCGGGTCCCCCGATATTTTTTACCCGAAACTATCTCTACTGCTGTTTATCTCATCGCCTACCTACAAAAGTCCTTAAGTTCAAAACTCCACTTGATATCCTCTCTACATATGTCTTTTCCACCAAGTACTAGTCGTCTCCCAAGAAAATTTGTATATGTTTTCTATGTTCATGTTCCCCAAAAATATTCGGTGATAACTTGCTCAATTGATCCTCCAAACGGCAAATTATATTATCTCATTCCAACGTGGTTTGTGAGACGAGTTTGGTGCACTACCTTCTCTTGGATCCTTAATATGTAAGTAGACTAGCTTTGTATGTTGAGTGTATATAAATTAATAAAATGCCGAAGGCTCATTTGAGCATTCCCTCATAATCCAACACAATTAGCAGTGCACAGTAACCCGGATTGGGTGGAACCTTGGAGACTCTCTCGACTTGCCAGTAGTACCTTGCCCTGCATCTTATTGCTTCATAAATGCAGATGCATTCTTGTTTATAAACTCAATCTTAATTAACCGGTTTATAATCAAGAACGCTTAGTCTAGTGGAAATTAATTGAATTCGTGATTAATAGGTCTCGAGTTCAAGTTTCATCAAGAATTCTTGACAAAATTAGGTCTGTCTTGTATTAGGTCTCGTCTTGACCTAATGCAGACGAGTCTTTGGACGGGTTGTAGTCTCTAAATTAGTCGAGATTGTACATTATTAAATACTTGATAGGAGCGAGTGTATTCTTGCTATATACCTACCTACAAAATTAACTGCCTCTACGTAAGCTTATACCATCACATTACATTCCGTGCTACTTATTTTTTCAGGCACAGTATACTTTGATGTGTCTAAATCACGTAGGAAATAATACAATCGAAGCTGAAAGAGCCAGCTTTTGTTTTAAAAATTTAGAAAAGCATATGGCCATGGGAAACACATTTTTTTTTGCATAATACGAATGCATTAATACAAACTGGTCCTCCCATAATGAAGGAGGAGTCAGCATCTGTCAGCTCTAGAAGTTTGGAGTCTATCAGCGCCCGAGGGAGTTCATTACTGCACCATCTGGTAGGGATGCTCTCCATGGAAGCTCTAGAGAAGATGATGATATACAGGAGCTTATGCTGACTGCCATGGAGAAGCTTTCCACGTGTGAACATTCCTTACCCAAGCAAGCAAAAAATGGAGGGGAAGTTGATCAGGAAGAGGGTGATTTATCCATTCTTGGTGATCAGGAGAAGACGAAACATTTATTAAAACTTGTTGAAGAAGATCATGAGGGGTTCCTGCGGAGGATAAGAAACAGAATTGATAGGTGAGTAACAGAATCTTCTAACTATTTCTCCACACTGTACTCTTTCTCCAGCATGATGCTGAAATGAAAAAAAAAATACACAGAAAAATATAACAAAAAACTGATCTTTTCTTGATGATTAGAGTTGGAATTGACATGCCAAAAGTTGAGATTCGATATGAGCATCTGACGGTTGAAGGAGATTCATATGTTGGATCAAGGGCACAGCCTACTCTATTCAACTCCGCTTTGAATATGTTAGAGGTAGTTATATAAACTATCTAGTATCCATGAATTTACAATTTGGAAATTGCACATACTTTATTATGTAAGGTTAGTTCGAGGCGGTTGACAAGCGCCGCCCCCAGACACTGATGTCAGGTTATGTAAAGGTTTCACTTTTGTTTTCTATGTACAGGGAATAGTTGAAAGAGTGATGATTCTCACTTCAAACAAAAGGACTGTTAAGATACTCAAAAAAGTGAGTGGAATTGTAAAGCCTTCCAGGTTCGTATATGTATGGTATAGTATATATAGAGTACAAGTGGGCAGCCATGTGAGGACAGCTCACTCTACTCTACTCTACTCTGGCAGCTTTTCAAGAGAAAATCCTCAAGCTACAGGAAAAATCCTCCTGCTACAGACAAGGAAGGGCCTGCGTGAAGCCCCATCCTCCCGCGCGACTATGGCGGAAGGATTTTTGCGGAAGTCCCTTCCTCCTGCTCGCCTAGAGGAGAATTTTGCGGAAGCCCTAGCGCCATTTCAGGCGAAGTCTCGATTCCGGCAGCTCTCATAGCGCGATTCCGGCAGATCCAGGAGGCTGAAAAGAGTGTTGGAGGAGAGTAAGATAATGGAAAATGTTTGAAGAATTTCTGAGAAGAAATAGAGAAGAGAACAGAAAATTTGGGAAGGGGATTTAGGTGGATGAAGATGGAAACCGAGAATGGGGAAGAAACTTCCTGATAGAGAGATGCAGCTAAGGAAAAGTCTTTACTTCATTCCTTATCTTCAGATTACAGCACAAAACATATGTATACACATCAGTTTTTAATCAAACTAGCACTATTGATATTTACAAATGTGACTTAGTAAACTAAACACTTTGCCAAAACTCTCTATCTTCCAACTTCAGCAAACCAGTTTCTCATACAGCAACCATATCACTTCCTTCATTCAAAGCTAAGACCCGATCACATTGACTCCTTCTTCCAGCTCTTCGTTTCCTGATTCTGGGACATGACATTGTTTCCCCCATTTTTAGATCCTTGTCCCCAAGGATCACAATTGGGATAATTGATTCGAATCCATTGTTCATCTTCTTCTACTATGGTTCCTGCTGCAGTCTTCAAACCATTCAAAATTTCAGTGGAATAATCAGTCTCAGCCTGTATAGCATAGATCCTAGTACTACACTGGTGTCCCGGGGCAAAAGGATCCCCACACTTAAAGCATAACTTCTTATCAACTCTTTCCTTCATCTCGGCATCTGTTAAGAATCGTTTTTTCAACTGAAAATTCGGATTCTTAGATTCAAGAGTAGTCTGTCCGTCAGTGACTTCCCGAGGTCCTTGCTGGGGTGCAAGTTTGAATAGAGCAGTAGCTGATATCTTGTTGATCATTGAGTTCACAGTGAACTCTTGTTACTTGGCTACGGCAATAGCGGCTCTAAGTGTACGAGGTACTCTTGATTGAACGGCTGATCTTACCTCTGACTGTAAACATCCCACAAATTTTTCCAAATAGAAATTCTCTTCGAATTCAGGATATGACACCATAATAGATGAAGCTAGAGAGTCATACCTGCTTAGCAGATCCTCTAACGTCTCATGATTTCCCAGCTTTAGACACATGAAAGCATCTAAAATATTTCGAATCTATTTAGCAAGGCATCCACAAAATCATTTCAATCAGTAGGTTTATTGTATTTAAGACTTCGAAACCATATATCTGCGTCTCCATCCAAGTATACTCTGATAAATGTCAACCTTTCCTTATACTGAATTCCAGTGTAAATATTGAAATATTCTTCACACATCTCTATCCAAGAACGAGGATTCTTTCTATTAAAGCGGGGTAAATCAGCATAAGGCATTTTACCTTTCCTGTGTCTGGTCGTATGCTCGTAGCCATAGTCTTCCATGCCCCCTCCAGCCAGGTCATCTCTGTCATAATCCGATTCCTGCCTTTCCTTGAGAGGTTTACCAGGTGGCTTTCCCAGGATTGAAGGTTGCCTAACCTACTTTGTAATCACCTCCACAATCGTATTTAGCTGAGCTTGAATATTTTGTTGGAATAACATCATACTAGCCATCTGTTTTTTTAACTCATCAACCGTGTCTTCAAGGTTTGAAGAAGTACCAGTAAGTTTCACCTGCTCACTGGGAGATGTACCCACACTTTTCTTAGACCCGTTCTTATCAGCAACAGTATCAGCATAAGAAGGTTTGTTCTGTGGCTCAACCATTGCTGCAAGCTTCTGACTCCGAGTACGAGCTATTTTGACGATTTAAGGATGGATCTGGACGGCTCCGATACCACTGTTGTAACCCAGGAAGCTGAAAAGAGTGTTGGAGAAGGAGAGTAAGATAATGGAAAATGTTTGAAGAATTTCTGAGAAGAAATGGAGAAGAGAATAGGAAATTTGGAAGGAGATTTAAGTGGATGAAGATGGAAACCGAGAATGGGAAAGAAACTTCCAGAGAGAGATGCAGCCAAGGGAAAGTCTTTACTTCATTCCTTATCTTTCGATTACAGCACAAAACACATATATACACATCAGTTTTTAATCAAACTAGCATTATTGATATTTACAAACGCGACTTAGTAAACTAAACACTTTGCCAAAACTCCATCTTCCAACTTCAGCAAACCAGTTTGTCATACAGCAACCAAATCACTTCCTTCATTCAAAGCTAAGACCCGATCACGTAGACTCCTTCTTCCCGCTCTTCGTTTCCTGATTCTGGGACATGACACTCTCATAGCGCGATTCCGACGAAGTTCTGCGCGATTCAGGCGATGGCGACAGATCTGATGGGATTTGTGACGGAGGATTGTGGTTTGGTGCGGATTGCCGGATCCTCGCGACGGAGGCAGAACGGCTTCGCCGGAATCGTGCTTCATTGGCTTCGCCGGGATCGTACTGTTTTGGCTTCACCGGAATCTGCTTCATCGCCGGAACTGGGTAGGAGAGATTGTGGTTCTTGCTGCTTCTGAAAGTACCGTTGGATTGAATTGGTCATCATCACTGACCAATTTCAAGTGCACATTTCCTCTACATCGGACGAATGGGCTTGAAGCTGCCCACAGTAGAGTGGGCTGCCCACACATATATATCTTTTTGAACAAATCAGCACATATTGAACCGTTATATGGACAACACACAAATAGATTTCATGTTATAAACTTCAAGCATGACTCTCTTTTCTTTTTGTTGTTATTTTAGGATGACACTGCTTCTTGCACCTCCAAGAGCTGGTAAAACTATATTGTTGAAAGCTCTTGCTGGGAAACTGGATAAAGATCTAAGGGTATGTCATTGTTCACAAATGTTCTAACATAAATATTTTTTTGCCATCCCTATTCAAAGATTCTTTGTTTTCGGTAGATAAGAGGGAGAATCACTTATTGTGGGCATGAAATGTCAGAATTCATACCGCAGAGGACTTGCGCTTATATCAGCCAACACGATCTTCATCATGCAGAGATGACAGTTCGGGAGACATTGAACTTTTCGAGACGATGTTTAGGGGTAGGAACAGGGTATGACCTCTTGGTAGAGTTGTCCAGGAGAGAAAAAGAGGCAGGAATTAAACCTGACCCTGAAATTAATGAATTCATGAAAGCTACAGCAGTGGCCGGCCATGAATCTAGTCTAATGACGGACTACGTTCTTAAGGTATACTGATTCTCTTTTTCCTCTTCTCTTCTCTTCATATGAAGAGAGCTGTACTAAATTATATGGACCAAAGAAGCCCACCAGTGAGTTTGACATATTGTGATTGTAGCTTCTTGGAATGGATATATGTGCTGATAATCTAGTGGGGGATGAGATGATACGGGGTATCTCAGGTGGAGAGAAGAAACGGCTCACAATAGGTACCAAAATTTGTTCGGAATTGTTTAATGTCCCACCCGGATTTCATATACAAGTACATTTGCAAATTCTTGTGATTTTGTAAAAGTAACTTATAAGAAAGACTTTTAAAAAAAGATTCTTTTATAAAGAAATTATTATTTTTATAAATAAGTTTGTTTGCAGTGAGAGTATTACTGTGCCAAAAGTAAAAAGAAAATAGTGTGACAAATTGGATATAGTAGTGGAAAATTGATGAGTATTTTGGTATTATCGATATGTTTGTACGGGCAAAATTATCTTAAAAGTGAATTTTGAAATAACTACAAAATTGTCACCGCCTTAAGTCTCCCATAAGCAACTCCATAGGAGTTTTTCCATTAGCCGGTCAGCGTCAGAAGGCAAAATCGCAAATACTTATAAAAAAACTTTTACGATTGAAAAACTAAAAGTAGCTTTTGAGAAAAATTTGAAAACATGGCCTAAATATCAACCAATTTAAATAGTAATGTAGTTCTATGGGCTATGGCTCATGTTTTTATTGAGAGTAGCGGACATCTTATTATTTAAGTTGTCTCGTGTGCGCACCTGCACACACGAGACCCGAGCCCAGACAGGGGCTCTATTTTCTAACAAAATACATGTCTGATCTTGTTGGCCTTCTGCTTGTGTTGGCTTAGGTGAAATGTTGGTATCACCAGCAAACGTTTTCTACATGGATGAAATTTCAAATGGCCTTGATAGTGCAACTGCATTCAAGATTATCAAGCACCTGAGGCAGATGGTGCGCATCATGGACAAGACCATGATAATATCCCTTCTCCAGCCTGCCCCAGAAATTTTTGACCTTTTTGATGACATTATTCTACTTTCTGAAGGACAAGTTGTCTATCAAGGCCCTAGGGAAAACATCCTCCAGTTTTTTGAGCATGTTGGATTCAAGTGCCCAGAGAGGAAAGGGGTAGCGGATTTTTTGCAAGAAATCAATTCCGTAAAAGATCAAGAGCAATACTGGATGGGAAAGGAAGAAGCTTATAGGTATGTAACGGTTACTGAGTTTGTGGAGCACTTCAATTCATACCACATTGGACAGAATCTTCTTGATGAACTGGCTGTCCCTTATGATAAAAGTAAAGCTCATCCCGGTGTGTTGCTCACTCGTAGTTATGGGATATCCAATATTGAGCTCTTCAAAGCGTGCTTGTCAAGAGAATGGCTTCTGATGAAACGCAATTTGGTCTTGTATATCTTTAAGGCAGTACAGATGACCATAATCTCCATTGTTGGATTCACAGTTTTCTTTGAAATGGAGATGAAATCCGGTCAGCTAGCTCGTGGAGGACAGTTCTATGGTGCCATGTTTTTTAGCGTTCAAACCATCATGTTTAGCTGCTCCACAGAGTTTGCTCTGATGGCCCTTCGACTTCCCATGTTCTACAAACAAAGGGATGCTCTATTTTACCCTGCTTGGGCTTTATCTTTACCAATTTGGCTTCTTAGGATTGCTCTTTCCCTTATGGAATCATCCATTTGGACTATTCTGACTTATTATACCATTGGATTCGCTCCTGAAGCTACTAGGTACACTTCCGAAAAAAATAATCTTTCTACTATTTTCCAGTGATATAGTATAGTTAGGTTGTCTTTGTTAGAGTTTCAAATCGAAAAATAGACTAGTATATAATGATATATGGTGTTTCACTCTATTGTGTTAGTATATTGGCTTTGAAGATTTTACGCCCACACGCATACATACGCACGGGCCCGAAATCACTTGGGTTGGGTCTGTTTTCAATTTTCAATTTAGTATCAGAACTGATAAGGTCAAAAATCCATGAGTCTCATACATCTATACACAAAAATAAGGAAAAAGGATAGACACGGTTGTTGAGTACACGTCAGTTGGGCTACGCGCAGATAGTATAAATAATTCACACAAAAATGGACTAGTATATAATGATATGTGGTGTGTTCACTCTATTGGCATTGTATCATAATTTTTAAGTGTGTAAGGGCACATTTATTCTATACTGAAACACGTGCACACACACTCGGGCCCGAACCCAATTGCGTCGGTCAGGTCTGTTGTCAATTGTCTAGACTAATTTCTCCCTGCTTCTATTTTCCAGGTTCTTCCGCCAATTCTTGGCATTCATTGCCCTTCATCAAGCAGCTTTATCACTATTCAGATTAGTTGCTGCACTTTCAAGAACAGTGGTTATAGCCAACGCTTTTGGTACCTTTGCTGTATTCTTAGCCTTCATTCTTGGTGGCTTTATTATACCAGTAGGTAAAAGTTCGTCATCTCGTTATAGTACGCTTGATTTTCCGTGGATTGCAACACTTTAAAATAATCTATCGGTATGTATTTTTGTATTATCAGCTTACATCAAACCATGGATGATTTGGGGCTATTATATTTCTCCATTGACCTACTGTCAGAATGCTCTTGCCATCAATGAATTTCTTGACAAGAGATGGGCCACTGTAAGATTCATATCCTCCACCATATTACTCCCGGGTGCTAAAATCATTATTTTCTTTCTCCTTTGTTTGCCATAACATTGCACTGAAATTTTCCAGATTAAAATGTCTTATTGTCGAGACTTGTGTTTCTATCCAATTGAAATCAAACGATCCTAATCAATCCAACATTTTTGCTTTAGACCCAGTTCGACATTTTGACCTAGTTAATCCGGATCGTCTGATTTCAATCAGATAGAAACAGAAGTCTGGCCATAAGAAATTTTAATCTGTATGTAACATGTTGTAAAATTTTCATAACATTGCATCCCTTATTCTCAGCCAAACTCCGATGTACGGTTTTCAGAACCAACTGTTGGCAAAGTTCTACTCAAGTTAAGGGGCATGTTTATGGAGGAATACATGTACTGGATTTGTGTTGGTGTTTTGTTTATATTTTCCTTCTTGTTCGACATTTGCTCCACCATTGCATTAACTTACTTAAATCGTAAGATGCAGCCTCTCTCATCTTTTCAATTGATTTTGAAATTTTCAATCTTTTCTCTGTTCAAACTATTTTTGGGTAACTTTTGCAGCGTTTGGGGATTCAAAGCCTGTCATCCCAGATGAGGATGCAAGTGAGAGCAAAAATTGTTACCCTGCCAAGCATGTAATGACTCAGACTTCAAGAAAAGGGATGGTGCTCCCTTTTACTCCCTTGTCACTTTCATTTGATCATGTGAACTATAAAGTTGATATGCCTCCTGTAAGTAACAATATTTTCCTTTCTGTTGAGTTTTACTTTAAAGTACCAGTTTCTAAGATTTTTTTTGGTAGTTAAAAGATTCCATTAAGCTACCGTCTGAATATTTACATTTGTACTAGCTTAGCAGTGCTTGCAAGATGTTCCCTATGCTAGCATAAACTTACTTGTTCTCTAGCATTCAAAGTTCGCCTATGTTAACATCAATGTACATCTATAGCCCACGATGTTGTTTGCATGAATAATGTTGATGGGCTTCGCATCCAGTCATTTTGAGTTGCTGCTGTTGAAGCGTAGCCTCTCGCTTCTATCCAGCCCCAAACTAACATTTTTACAATTTCGTCACATTTGACATGCCTTCAACATGGAACCTTACGCAGTTTCCTTCTTTCTATAAGCTCCACACCATTTGGCATATTGTAATGCCTATTTGGCCCCAGATGCATCCTTTCATTTTGGATGTGAACGCTGCAAAATGCCTATTTGACCAGTTTCCATGACTTATTAGTAATTTTCTGCTCTCCAGGAAATGAAGAGCGATGGGAGACAAGAAAATCAGCTTCAGCTGTTGAGAGACGTGAGTGGATCTTTCAGGCCCGGTGTTTTGACAGCATTGGTTGGGGTAACAGGTGCTGGTAAGACCACCTTAATGGATGTTTTGGCTGGACGGAAAACAAGTGGAAACATCCAAGGAAGAATCTGTGTCTCTGGTTACCCAAAGAATCAAGAAACTTTTTGTCGCGTGAGCGGCTATTGTGAGCAGACTGACATCAATTCCCCTCATGTTACAGTTTACGAGTCCGTTGTTTATTCTGCCTGGTTAAGACTTTCTCCAGACGTGAGCAATGAAAACAGAATGGTATGTTTTCGATTACAATTTTACTTTATGTGCTTTAGCAGGTGATGAGTGCAGTGGTGAAGGGAGAAACATTCCCATGACCTTACCATCATTTAAGTCACTTATAAACTGGACCGTCATATTAACATCCGACGGTCCAGATGATAACTCTCGACCGTTCTAATTAGTACCATTCTGGACTAGAATATTCCTGAACTTGTTTGTGCTCCACATGCATCAGATGTTTATTGAGGAAGTGATTGAGTTGGTTGAACTGAAGACATTGAGAAATGTCGTGGTTGGTTTCGCGGGCATGAATGGTTTGTCAACAGAACAGAGAAAGAGACTAACCATAGCAGTAGAACTCGTTGCTAATCCTTCCATAATCTTCATGGATGAGCCGACATCAGGCCTTGATGCTAGAGCTGCAGCAATAGTAATGCGAACGGTCAGAGACACCGTGGACACAGGCCGAACAGTTGTCTGCACGATTCACCAACCGAACATCGATATATTTGAAGCTTTTGATGAGGTACTTTAACTAAATATTTCATTTTTTGGG
>JAOYMZ010007065.1:0-22429 GCA_025802335.1 Pinguicula primuliflora
CAAAATTCTTAATGACATTTAAATGATAGACTAAACTTGCAAAATTCTTAATTAAACTACATGTAGGGATGAATTAGAGACAAAGTGTTGAGACATGTAATATCACTCTATTCTATACTTTATCCTCATTTGAATACACCATATATCTAATCTATCATAGGAACTTGGAGCAGGCAAGGAAAACATCATTCACAGAATCGCAGCTTTGGGCAAGCTCTAAATATAATGGGATAGTTTTTATTAACCTATAAATTTACACATAAATTTATACATTTTTAATTTTGGTCATTGCTGGTTGGCTTAATTGGTCATACCATTGGAAATATTCTACATAGGAGATAAAAAATCACGTAGTTAGGTACGGTTCCGACAAATTTTTTAAATCCTAATTTAGTACTACTTAACCTAAATGAAATATGATATTATACATAAGAGATCAAAAACTCCTAATTTAGGTGCGATTTCGGCGTATTTTCTAAAGCCTAATTTATAACTGCGTAATACAAGAGAAATGTGAAATGAAATTATCTACAATGAAATTATAAAAAAAACTAAAACATAAGATTTTAATCTTATATGTATAATTTTTTCAATGATCTAACAAATTCAGCCAATGGCCAGGAAATTATACACATAAAATTATGTGTAAACTCATATATATATATATATATTTATTTATTTATTTATTGAAACTGTCCCAAATATAGTAATGATTCTAAAATATATCCAACCACCATGATTTCTTTCCATTTTTCAATTGTCCCCGGGCCCCTCTTATCAAAGTTAAAATTAAGCAATAACCGGAAGGGGACAGAAATGCTCCATACCTTGCCCTCAGTGTTTCCGTTTTCTTTCATCACCCTCCTCCTGCTACTATTATTGGCAGAAGATTTCAAATGTGATGTATTTGTTGTGCCATTACGTCTCCTCCCTCCATTGCTGCGTTGCATCAAATCACCGGTCCTGTCCTGATCCCCTGGTGCTGGCTGCTGCACCATTTGTGGATAAACATCCAAAACCCACCGCCATTGATTTGTCCATTTTTTTTCTCCCCCCTCGGACAGAAAGAAACAGATGAAAAAAAATGAAACAATGCCCCTGCACTTCAGTCACCAGTCCCCCAATAGCAGCCGGCGCAGTGGATGCTGCAGATCGTTCCCGCGAATGGCAACCTTACAGAATACAAGAAATAAAGAAACACATATTCGGATCATCATTAGCTTTATTTACTATTTCATTGATTCAGGTTGATAGCATACATTTACATATCAATATAACCCATCCCATTAGCTATGGAACATGGCGAATGGCAAGGAGGGCACCGCCCCCACTTGCACCGGTGACCGGGTGGCGGGTCCTGGAAGCTGAAAGGGTCCGTCACAATTTGCGTCCAGTGAGAACCTGAGTCCATGTTCAATGTTGAGGGACCAAACTGTACAACGATGAAAGACCAGCAACTGGCAGTAATTATGAATTTCTTGGTGGACTTTGACGAGTCATCAAGCCCATCACTTGCTGCAACCTGCAGGCGGCACGAAAATGTGTTAAAGGATTGAGTTGGTTGGGAAAGAATAAAGAGGATAAATTTAATATAATGTTACCTTATGAGGATTTCTGATTTATAGGAATTGTAGGGAAAGGTGGAAATCATATCTTGTAACTATAAAAGGAGAGCTCCTCCATCATTGAAAATACACGAAAGGAATTACAAAAACAAAGTGGAAGAGCTTTTCGCGGGAATTAGACAATTCGCCCAACCATGTAAACAATTTATGTTATTTACTATTCTGCTTTATATGGTATCGGAGCTGGTTTGATACCTGTTGATTCTCGTCATATACCTTTTACCGGTGATACGACGCACCATGGAGGACAAAACTCCAGCGCTTACCGACCAGTGCTGTGACTGTTAGAAAACCAACCTGCCTCTCTCTAAGCTCGGGCCTCATGTGCGTAGGTGCGCTGTGTGAGCCAACTTAAATAGGTGGATGTGGATTACTCTCATTAAAACCTTGAGCCCAAGGTGATTGATTGTAGCACTGCATTCCTATTTAAGTTGGTTGATAATTCCTTTCTCCAATTGGTATGAGACATTCTCCAATACTCTACCTCAAGTCCAACTAGGTAAACCCTATTGGACTTGGATAACAACAATGGCCACATTAGGCCAAACACCTCCATGGGCCCCCCACCCAAGGGTACAGCACTCCGGACTCCCTTCCGGAAACAAACTCGGGTCTCAACGGGCCAAACACCTCCATGGGCCCCCCATCCATGGATACAACACTCCGGAACAAACTTGGGTCTTAGACTGCTTGCTCTGATACCATGTTAGAAAACCGACCTGCCTCTCTCTAGGCTCGGGCATCATGTGCGTAGGTGCGTGTGTGTCGGCCAACTTAAATAGGTGGATGTGGGTTATTTTCATTAAAACATTGAGTCCAATGTGATTGATTGTAGCACCACATTCCTATTTAAGTTGGTTGACAATTCTTTCTCCAATTGGTATGGAACATTCTCCAATAGTGGCTTAACCGCACAATTTGAACAGTTTCAATTGTTTATGAAACAGAAGTCCAAGAACAGCAATGAGGCTGCCTCATCATCCTCCCGTACGGAGTCTTAGGAACAGAACCTATCTGTTGTCATCGAATTCAAGCTTGATGACCACAATTACGTACTTTGGGTCAGACTTATGGAAGTCTATATTATCGGACATGGCCATTTTCAGTTCATAACCGGGGAGGCGAAGGCCCCAGAAGAAACTGATTCAGGCTACTCTAGATGGAAGGAACAAGATTCCCAAATGTTTGGCTGAATTACTTGATCTATGGAGCGAAAATTAGTTCAGAAATATGCGCATTACCCTATCGCATATGAACTATGGAGGATTTTGAAAAGGACATTCATTGTTGGGGAGGATAGCCTCCAGATTTATGACCTAATCACCAAAGCAGATCGGTTGAGGCAAGGTACAGCTACAATTGAAGATTTTTGCAGCCAATGTTCGTCTCTTCGTCTAGAAATTGACTGCAGGCAGCCAAATTCAATGGAGACAGTAAGCGACATCGAGAAATTCAATCGAATTCAGGACGAACATCAGCTATTCGACTTCCTTGTCGGACTCAATGGTGAATATGAGCCAATTATTCGGGATTTGCTGAAAATCAACCATTTACCCTCAGTAGAAGTTGCTTATGTGACCGTTCGACGGGAAGCTGCCCAAAAAATGATTATGCATTCTACGAGAGCCTCGGACACGCCAAACACATCATCAGGCATTGGGGCAGGACTCATCGTCCAGAACAATCAGGGCCCAATTCAGCATCCAGGAGCCGAAAATCAACAATTTCGAGCTCAGTGGTCAAGCAAACAACTATCAAAAAGCCGAAATCCGACGAATTCGTCATTTCGTCGGAAGAATGTCTGCTGTGAGTTTTGCAATATTCTCAGACACATTAATGTAGAGTGTTACCATTTCAACGGAAATGAAGACCCACAGAAAGTAAGAGGAGCCGCGGCCATCACGAATGGGGGCCAGATAGATGAATCCGCCTACGACATCTCCATCTCTAACCTAGGGCTCGAGAGAGAAAACGGGTCGCAAGAGGGAGTGACTGAGGTATCAGATTGAGATTGCAGCCTAGGTAAAAGTGCGACTAAATCCCTCTTTTATCCTTCTAACATTACTGGTGCTCGGTTTTTTGGTGAGGGGTCATTTGGTAATTTACCAGGTGAAGAAATTGATGATTTAAATGTTGCAATTGGGCCGTCTAAGTTGGATTTTGCAGGGAGTACTGGGATGTGTGAGTTTAATTCTCCGAGCCTACCGGCTGAATTGAATTTTGCAGGGGGGGTAATGGGCCGCGTGGGTTTAATCCTCCAGGCCCATTATCGACAAAAATTAAAATTGTCGAGATAGATGGGCTGGAAAAATTCGAAGGAGTGTCTACTTGGCCGAACAGACCCACCTCATTTGTTGGGTTTGTAAATACGAGATCGAGTGATAAAAAAATGGACAGTGGATATTTGATTGTGGTGCTACCGACACAATCACCTATGATATTTCTGATTCGAAAAAGAAGGTTGTCCAAACTGCGAACAGAGAATTTGCTCCTGTTAAAGGAGCCAGGTTATTGATATTTCTCCATCCATCAGATTATCTAATTGCTTATATGTGTCGTCTTTGTCTTACAAGCTACTGTTTATTAGCCATGTGGCCCGAGAACTGAATTGTGTGGTTATAATGAACCCTTCCTTTTGTGTGTTGCACGATATCCATTCGAGGAGGATAATTGGGCGTGACACTGATAGGAATGGCTTATACTATGTTGACGAAGTGGACTCGATGCCTGGAAGGACATTCTTGACTCATGGTTCTACCCAAACTCAAAGTTGGTTGTGGCATCGACGTCTTGGTCATCCATCCCATAAGGATCTTCGTCGGTTATTCCCTAAGGCTTCTAGTATTCCTTTACATTGTGAAACATGTATTTTGGCTAAGAGTCATAGATAACCATTTCCACTTTAAAATACTCGTGTCCCGCACATTTCCTCGTTAGTTCAATTTGATATTTGTGGATCTGCTCCTTCGGTTGGTGGACAAGGAGTTTGATAGTTTGTTTTATTTATTGATGATTGCTCTCAGGCGATTTGGGTATATTTCATTCGTCATAAGCCTGAAGTATTCGATGTTTTCTCTCAATTTTATCATATGGTCTCTACTCAATTTCACACCAAGATTGAGATTCTTAAATCAAATAATGGAGGGGAGTGTGTGAACCAGTAAATGCAAGCTTTTTGTTCTAAAAATGGAATGCTACACCAAATGACCTGTTCCTATAGTCCTCAACAAAACGGTATGGCCGAGAGGAAAAATCGTTTTTACTAGAAATTATCTGGGCGCTTATGATTGAATCTAAAGTTCCTAAATTCTTTTGGCCTAAAGTTGTATCCACTGCGACCTATCTAGCCAATCGGCTTCCTACTTAGGTCTTAGAGTTTCGAACACCTATGCAGGTGTTTTCTGAGCATTCTTGGGTTCCTCCGCCCTTGACTATCACTCAACGTATATTTGGTTGCTCGGTATATGTTTATGTGCCGAAGGTGAATAGGTCTAAGTTTGACCCCCGTGCAGAAAAATGGGTTTTTGTGGGGGTTTGGGAGGTCCCAAAAGGAGTATAGGTGTTATAATCTCATCACCCGTCGGATGTTAGCCACTATGGACTGCAATTTTGTGGAGAGTGAGTACTTATATCAAACACCTACCCAATCAAGGATTCAGGGGGAGACAAAAAGTGGCATCCTTGATTGGTTGAACCCTTCTTCCAGCGAGCCACCACACACTCCCGCGACGCCTCACACCCCGCCGTCTGCACCAGCCACTTTCATTCCACCCACACTGTCTCATGTGCCTCATGCATAAGTACGACCTGAGCTGGATCATGATTCAGGTAGACTGCTCGCTCCAGAGCACGACGTTGATGTGGTACGATCAGACCTAACTGTGTTATCTCAAGGATCTTCTCCGACGGATATTTCGGTATGTACGTTATCACCTGATTCTTTGGATATTGTGGATGTGGATATTGATCATGATGCAAGATCTCAGCCTCCTGTGACTTTAATTCGTATCTTAACGGAGAGATCTACTCGGGGTGTTTCTAGAAAGAAGTTTACACCTGACGACGATCCAAAGACTAAGAGATACCCAATCGCTGATTTAGTCAGGGAGTATGTCTGCTTCTGCTCATGCATTTGGTACTGCTGTCTTTAGCGATGAGGTTCCTCATAATGAGAAAGAAGCCCTGCAGATTACGGAATGGAAAGAGGCTATGGATATAGAGATGGATGCTCTTAAGAAGAACGGAATGTGGAAAAAATGTGACTTACCATCGGAAAAGAAGTCTGTGGGCTGTAGATGGGTCTTCACCATCAAAAGAAAGGCAGATGACACTATTAAAAGGTTCAAGGCACGCCTGGTGGCGAAAGAATATACTCAAACATATAAAGTGGATTACTCAGAGACATTTTCTCCGGTAGCCAAGTTGGACACTATTCGAGTTCTCTTCTCGTTAGCTACCAATTTGGACTGACACCTTCACCAGTTTGATGTGAGGAATGCATTTCTACATGGTGATTTATCTGAGGAGGTATACATGGCACCACAACCTGGGTTTAAATCTGAGTTTTAGTCTTATGAGGTATGCAGATTGAGGAAAGCACTGTATGGTTTGAACTAGTCACAGAAAGTCTAGTTCGGGAGATTTACCATCTTTATGAAAAAATATGGATATACCCAGAGTAGCTCAGATCATATATTATATCCGAAGCATCGGGCCTAATGCATTAAATGCCTTATTATTTATGTCGATGGCATAGTCATTACGGGTGATGATGTTGATGAAATTAAGAATTGAAAAGAAGTTTGTTCCGAGAATTTGAGATGAAGGACTTAGGGATGCTGAAATATTTCCTTTGTACTGAGGTGATGAGGTCGAGACATGGCATATATATCTCCCAGCGTAAATATGTTCTGGACCTTCTTGCAGAGACTGGATTACTTGAGTGCAAACCTGTGGATGTACCCATGGCGCCTAACCATGGGCTGATGATGGTTTAAGGAGCTTAGTTGACAGACAAGAGCCAATACCAACACCTGGCCCTACGTCCGAGATATATAAGACCGAACGAGATATTGGGACGGGTCGGGAAGGTAGCTTACCAACTGGCCCTGCAACCTCATTTATCTAGGGTGCACAATGTATTTCACGTATCACAGCTTCGTCATTATGTGGGTGATCCAAGTCATATTTTGGATAGCGAGCAAGTCCCCATCATGGAAGATCTGAGCCGGGTGGAGGAACCAATTAAGATTGTGGATCACAAAGTGGTGCAACTTCGCAACCGGCAAGTTTCATATGTAAAGGTATAGTAGAGCAACCAATCAGAAGAGGAAACCACCTGGGAGGCAAGTTACAAGATGCGAGAGGCGTATCCACACCTGTTTGAGACCTCAGGAGCGGCCAGTTTTGAGGACGAAACTTTTTATTAGGGGGAAGGGATGTAAGGTACGTCGATTTCTGAATTTTAATAAATTGGCAAATAAATGTTAAATTGTTTAAATTAATTACTTGGCTGAGTCGTATGATAAGTTTCAGTCCGTGTTAGTGGTGCCATGACCCGTGGGCCGCGCAACCCATCTCGGTTTAATTTAGATGGTGCGAGAAAATTGGATCATGGGCCGAGATAGATAGCCCAAGCATCCAAGTCAGTGTGACTGCGGTCTAGAAACCTCATTATCTCGTCGAATTAGCATTCATGCGGATTAACAGAAAACGTGGTCGGGGGATTAAGGAGCTCATCACTCCGTATGGTGACGAGGACGAGAGAAGTGAGAGGATGCGGGTATAAAAAGGGGAGAATTGGGACTAGGGTTAGAGTTGCATTTTGGTTGCGGGGAAATAACATCTAGATCTGGACGAAGAAAAGAGACGACGGTAGGTGTTCGAAACGGTGGTGCAAAGGTTGCGATGGGAGTGGTGAACGGTGGATCTGGCTTGCAACACTAGTTGTTGCGTAGTAAGGTCTTCGGTCATCGGAGTTCAACCTGGGGTTGTAACTCCGGCCACACCCCGCATGGCTCCATTTCATACGAGTACGAGAAGGCGGTTGTGTTAATATTCTTGCGATTTTGCTGCTTTTATGCTTGGATGTGTTTGATTGTTTAAATTGCTTTGTTTCGTCGCCTTAAATTCTGGATTTATGAAGATGGTGTGGATGTTGCTGAGTGATGGATCCATCTCCCCTCCTCTTGTATCTGTTAATTTAACTTGTGAATGTGCTCTCTGTTCACCATGTGGTGGTAATCTTTGGGGTTTGGATAGGACTGGTTGAATAGAAGGGGGAATGATGAGTAGAAAAGGTCACCAGAGGTAAATGGTTGGGAACCTTGGCCTGGTGGATGACTTTGAGGTTAGTAATGAATGAGCCTCAATCAGAGATTTCTCCAGTCAGGAAATTGTTATTTGAAATGTAGTTGGATGGATGAGATCCCGTGGATAGAAGGTGAAACAGAGTGTCCTGCGACGAATTATTTTGCGAGTGGAAGGGATAGGTGCAGAATGATTGCTGGTGATGTTTTCGCGAACAAAAATGAGCGGAGTGGAGCGTGTGAGATTTCAGCGAATGGAAATGAGCGGTGTTGAACGTCCAATGGTGAGATTTCTGCGAACAGAAATGAGCACAGTTGAACATCTTACAGTGAGATTTCCGCGAATGGAAATGAGCAGAGCGGAGCGTTTGACGACTGAGATTTTGCGAGCGAAAATGGGAGGATCCGAAAGATTGGAAGTTGGAGATTCCCGTGAGAGGGAATGCAGAAGGGGAGCGACTGATGGTTAGAGAATTCTGTCGTTGGATGGGAGTGTGACGAAGGGTGCGAGTGTTGTTGACTGCAAGGGGTGTGTGAACACTATGGATGTTCATCCTGTGTGAATGTGTGGTCTCAGAAATAATAGTTTGCAAGTGTGAGCAAGTTCGCACTGAACGATCTTGGCTGGGGAGTAGGTTTGCTCAGGGATGCTCGGTCGGCGTTATTGGTTCGATAAGGAAATGGCACTGAAATGGTTTGTTTCCGTTGCTAGTTTGAAGAAGGGGACGTTTGGGTGTTGAGAGCGATGTTAGGGATGGCATATGGTCAACCCTGACCAGTGGCGCGATGTCTCGACGAAAGATGCCATAGGCGGGATACGTGCATGTGACTATTGGGGGTGCGCGATTGTGCACATTGTGTTTGTGATGTCGTTAGGATTCGTACTTGTTTTTGTGTGATTATATGATTAGCCGTCTTAGCTGTCACGATATTGTATAATATAGGGGGCAATATGTAGAAAATGATAATGTAAGGTTAAAGAATTAAGGAATGTCCCGCGAAGTGATTTAAATTAAAAGGAGATATTGTGTGTAAAATTGTAATTTAGTTACTTTGACGATCTCCTTGCTATGTTAAATATCATTTGTCTTATTTTAATTATGGGATTTTCGATATCGATACCTACTGGGCCTTGTGTCTCACAGACCTACTCGTATGTTTTTTTGCAGAGCCGGAGAGACGTTGATCTGGGACACAAGACGGTGGACCTTGAGAACCGTTAGTTGATGTTATGCTTTAATGTCGGGAAGCTATACTTGTGTTTTCTTGTATTGGGCTATGATGTGTTCGTACTTTTATTTGTGGCTGAACCTAATACTTCCTTTCGTTTGAGATTTATGTTTGGATGTAAGAATCTTTGGGCTATCCTTCGATATTATTCAAATGACTTAATGAGTTTGGGTACGGCCATTGGGCCATACTCCCATAACGGACCCCTCAATCATCATACCAGAATTGGGGTTCGTTACAGTCCTAACATGCAATAAGTCAGGTGACAGACTTGGCAACCCTCTCATCATGTCTAGTTGCTGCAATGCTTTTAACCCTTGAATGTTGTGGTGGCCATATCTCATGTGCCCAAGTCTGGTGATACCTTCAGTACCTGAGAAACAAGATGAGGGAATCCTTTCAGGTGCTCCTCGTTGAGTGGTCAAAGAAAACATCATATTGGAAGAGATTTTGCTTTCTAGGATCAGTCCCTCGTCTGGATGAAAGATCTTGATCTTTCCTTGTTTAATTTCAAACTCATGTCCCTTCTATGTAACTGTCCCACACTTATAAGATTATTCTTCAAACCGGGTATGTAGAATTCATCTGATATTATGTGAGTTTTGTCTTTGAAGTTGAGCTCAATATCACCTTTTCCTGCAACCTCCATGCGATAGTCATCAGCCAATTTTACTGTCATATGGAAGTTGATGTTGAGATTCAAAAACTGAAGTTTGCTACCGCACATATGATTGTTTCAAGCCGAATCAAGAACCCACAGTGTAGTGGAATCAGCAGCACAATCACTTTCACTAGCCATCAAAAGAAAACCATCATCTTCCACGTAATATGCCCTTGCATCCAGATTTCTTTGAGGACATTCACTTCTGTAATGTCCATATCTGTGACATAGAAAGCATTCTATATTTGATCTGTCATAGTTAATTCGTACTCTTCCATGACCTCTTCCGCCTCTCAAGTTTCCTCGTCCACGTCCACGCTAGGATCCTTCATGAGTGACTGGCAAAGCTTGTTCTTGAGCCTCATGGCCAACCATCCGTTGCTAATGAACAATGAGGCTGCTCTGCAGCATGTCAATAGAGAAATTTGAGAAATCATTTGACTCCTCAATAGAACAAACGATATAATCGAATTTTGCTGTCATGGATCTCAAGATTTTATCAATAACAACCGTGTCTATCAAGGTTTCTTCACGAAGCCTCATTTTGTTGGCTATACCAATGGTGTTGAGAAATTCATAGATTAATGTGAAAGCGGAAAAATAAATGAATAAGGCAACAACACAAGATTTAATGTGATTCATCCAGAAAGCTTACATTCACAAGAGAAGAGGAGAATCAATCCATTATAAGCAAAATGATACAAAGGAGACACAGAAAAAACCTAGAAGATACACATGAAAAACCTCTCAAATCAGAGAGCCACAACCTAAGAGACACAGAGGGCAAACCTCTCAAATCGCCCAGACAAGAGAGCCACAACCCAAGTCTCACATCTCTCTTCCTTCCCTCAACACAACCTCTCTTTCTTTTCTGCCTATTTCTCAACCCTAATGGATCTCATATTTATAGAGAGAAATTCTAATGTAATTAAAATTCTTACATAGACTAATAATTCAAGTCATTTCAATTACATAAAAATCCCAACAAATCACCCATTGACTTGAATTCTCTCGTATCACAAACAAACTTGATTTTGTTCTCCAAGCACCCCCTCAGAGGTAGCTCCATGATGCACACAAACTCATCTCGAACTTGCCAACAGAAGAAGACTCCATCGTCATACCCATGGGACCAACAGGCTCCACAGCAGTAGAAGTAACCTTACTTCCCTGAACACACAGAAGCTCTTCATGCTTGTGCATAACATGATCATGGTCACCAACAAAGACGAATACTTCTCACTAAGAGAACATCTCTTCTTCAATTCTTTACACCACCAATTTTACTCTTGCAACCAGAGTGAATCATCGATCTTATAATACGAGCTGACACTCCCAAGCCACTATCAACAAGCTACAACGTAGTTACCAAGCTACTGCGAGTGCAAGCTTCCATGAGCCTCCAAAGCTTAAAACTTTCCAAGTCTTCGCGACACCTCAACTACCATGGTTCCAAGCTACTTGAACATTCATTCCAATCTTCATTGGCTTCTTATATAACTCAATTGTTCAGTTCCTCAAGATCGACATCTGTTAACCCATATGCAAGATAGTCTTCATCTTGACTCAGCCATATCGCAAACATGACCCAAACCACAACAGTTATATATCTCCATACCAACCAGAACATAAACCAAGCAGCAAAATAGTGTTCGCTCACATATTCAATTACTAACCACAAGTAAATAGAATACCACACAATATTTCCCAACTGCTAAAACAAAACCCACCCAATTGAACAATCCAACAAAATCCTAAAACCTGTTAACCAATTTTGTGCTTAATACGTATCATACACTGAACGATCGACTTCAAAAGCTTAGGGAACTTGTTCTTCATTCCAAGAGGTTTCCAACGACATCAAAATTACGACAATTGGATCGGTAGATCTCCAACAAACAGCGGTCAAAGTTCACTGCACATTCCTTCGCGGACATCAACAATTTCGATCGATTTTGACAAAATTGAGAACCTTCCCAAAAACAATTGACCACATAAATATAAGCTTTTGTTCCTCTTTCAATGGAATTTCAAACGACACCAAGATCATCCCGATCGGAGTCCTCAATCTTTGGCAATTGGCGTCAAAGTTTCGCTGATACTGGTCAATGCGGGAAATTTTTCCTAAATTATCCTTTTTTTTCTACAACAAATCTTGTGCCCAAACATCACAAATCTCACATCCCAAAATATAAAGATCACTCAATTTTTGATAAATCTTGAACCCTAATCCTAGATCTCACAACCTAGACTCCGATACCACTTGTTGGAAAATTCAGAGATTAACGTGAATGCAGAAAAATAAACGAACAAGGCAACAACACAAGATTTAACGTGGTTCGGACAGAAAGCCTACATACACGGGAGAAGAGGAGAATCAATCCACTATAAACAGTGATACGAAGGAAAACACAGAAAAAACCTAGAAGATACACGGGAAAAATCTCTCAAACCAGAGAGCCACAACCCAAAAGACACGCAGGGAAAACCTCTCAAATCGCCCAGACAAGAGAGCCACAAAAGTCTCACATCTTTGTTCCTTCTCTCAATTCAGTTTCTCTTTCTTTTCTGTCTTTTTCTCAACCCTAATGGTCAAGAGATCTAATATTTATAGAGAGAAATTCTAATACAATTAAAATTCTTACATTGACTAATAATTCAAGTTGAAATAAAATTTTTAATTACATAAAAATCCCAACAAATTGTCTTTACGAAGTACTCATTAACCGATTCATCAGCTTTCATGGCCAAAAGCTCAAACTCTTTTCGAAGAGCATGCAATTGTGCTCGTTGAACACGAGCAGATCCTTGGAATTTCTGCTTCAGAGAATTCCAAATATCCTTCGAAGTATCCTTCTCGAGAATAGTTTCAAGAACAACACGATCTATAGCTTGATATAAACAATTTTTTACCTTCAATTCCTTCCGCTTTAGTTCCTCAATCTACTTCTGTTGTGCTTCAGTTGTGCCTGTCTCAACCTTTGGACTACCAGCGTCGATTAGATGCCATTATTCTTTTAAGCGCAAGAAATTCTCTTTGAGCATACACCAGTGAGTGTAATGCTCATCAAGCTTCGGTATTGAAGGTTGAACAAAGTTTATTTCGGCCATTTTAGGTGCGATTTCTTGTGGCTTGGTAATAGCACGAACAAGGCTCATGAATGGACCCTGCAGCTCCGATACTAGATGACAAAAATAGAGTAAAACAGGATTTGATAAGCAAGGATTTGAAAGAGGATAGACACACAATCCTTGTACTAAACAACTGTGATCAAGATACTCTCTTATTATTATTATTATTATTATTTTAAAATTTATCGGATCAAAGCAAAGATTCTGACATTTATAGCCATACACAGAAGGGTCAAAAACAAATTACTACTACTTGCATAGAAATAGAAAATCTAACCAACAACTGAAGAACATGCTAATGACTAAGTGACTGTTTTGTACCACTTATTTTTTAGATTAATTTTCTCATTCTCCTTTTTTTCAGATTATTTCAAAATGAGTGTTTTACAAACTCCACTTCTCCTTCTACTTCTCATTTTTTTAAGTCAGATTCTCATTTTTTGAGAACTAAGTAGGAGGCTATTTTTTTCTACTTCTCCTACTAATGGCAATTTTGTAAATAAATAGACTTTTTTTAACTCTAAATTGTAAATACAATTTTAACTCCCGTTTTGAAGGAGAATTAAAAGGAGAAACTCCCAAATACTTAAATACATCAAAATGAGAAGAAAAATCAAAATGAGAAGAAGAACTAAAATGAAAATCAAAATAAAAAAATCAATTGAGATACAAAACATGCACACAGTCTTCTTGCAACAAACTCGAATTCCAGCTTCTTAATAGAATTGGACGGCATAATTGTTTAGTGGGCCGTGGCATAAGAGGCATAATTGTTTAGTGGGCCGTGGCCCAAGAATGGATAATGTAGAAATGCTCTGGTCTGGCCCAAATTTATGAAAGCTTTACACAGAATACCCATCGACAATAACAGATACAGAAGTATACGACGTCGATCAAAAGCTCGCAATCAGGTCTCCTTCCCAAAAACGGAAGCTTCAATTCTTGGTTCCAATGAAAAGCCGCACACGAATTCTCGTCGATCTTCTCCGGCTCTATTGAAATCAGGCAATTCTACCCAGTCATTCGAATCCAAATCACACAGGAACTGGACGCAGATCTCCGAAGAATTCACACAGACCAGGATCCGCCGTCCAGCGCCTGCACAATTGATGTCCACCTTCTTGCCGTAAAACCCGCCGGACATCCATGGCGGCATAACGGCTTCGCGTCTCCAGAATTGGGTATTTTCATCCCATGCCCATACGCCAAGGATCGCGGTTTCGAGAAATTCAGAAAGCAAGATGACGTGCATTTTCCCCGAGCACTCAACGAGGTCTATTGAGTACTCGGAGAAAACCGGCAGCAGCATTGGGTACGAGAAGAAGAATCTGGTCGTGAGATTGCAAGTCACCACCGACCCAGAAGAGCTCAAAAAGTACAAGATTTCTTCTTGGCCTTCAGTTGTGAGAATTGAAGAGTATTGTTTAGAAGGATTACTCTGAATGTCGGTTGACACCACGTCGCCGCATTTGTTCAAGAAATAATGCGTGCAATCTTCGTTGGCCTCGACTTCGGCGCAGGCAGAGGTGTTCGATTTTCTGGTCAGAGCAGTTTCCGTTCCCCATTTATCAGCAATGGAGTCGTATTCTCTGAATGTGAGACTTGGAAGGTCGCCTGAGACGATGGCCAGCTTGAAAGATTCTGCAGTAGATTTCAGGGCAATGGCTCTATACGGCTGTTTCGTGCACGGTGAAAATTTGCGGATGGTGCCCGTGATGGGATTACTGACAGCAAATTCCCCACTAGGTACGCAGTGGAAGCAAATCAGTCCGCCGGAGGTGGCGACAGGGATGAATTCGGAGCAAAGATCGAGTCTTTTCCGAGGCAATGGATTGAGTTTCCTCCATTTGTTTTCCGACAAGTCGAAGATAGCGGGGTGCTGCTCCGTCTTGGGCCGAGAATCCACCATGTAAAACCACGGTTCTCTTTCAGGAACTCTGGAGCAGGCGATGCGAAAAGTTTTAGAATCCGCCGCAGATTTCCATTTCTTGCATACTGAAGATAGTTGGCAAGCGGAAGATGTTGGCAACCACGAAAGAATCCTCTCCAACAGATCTTGATTCACCTCAGTCAAAGCAAATATTGAACCACCCTCCCTCTCATCATCTTCATCAGTCATGTGTGCCATCTTTCTCTTTTGGGTTATCCTCGAGACCTCCATTGCTTTTGCCATTGAACAATCCAAGATTGAAGTGATGTTTTCTGTGTGGACAGGAACGGTAATTGTAATGAGTTGCTCTTGGCTTTTATATTGTGTCCCAAAAAACACAATCTTTGCTGTTGGGTTGACAACGAGTAAAGCGGAAGGACAAGTGCATTGACAAAAAATAAAGTGGCAATGATTCAGAATGTGTCACGGGTGAGGAAAAAAGCAAAAGGTCACCAGCTGTTTGGACGAACAGGGAATTGAATTCCTACGAGGAAAAAAGATAAAACTGCCTAAGAATCTTCCCTCTCACTCTCTCTCTTTTTCGATCATAGTTTACTTACACGAGGAGAAGGAATCTGTCTTGTGGTGCATTATAATATAAACAACCCTTTGCTTTAATCTTTGACTGTGGTTGTCTCATGTCTGGTATTGGAAGTCAATGGGGGTATGGTATCCAAAGCTCTGATTTATCATAATGTTTGCTTCGGATGCCAAAGCGGCTGAAAAAGTCGCCAAGCACGCTGGATCCTCTCGATTAGGAATTTGTAGAGTTAAAACAGAAAAGGCAGGCCAAAATTGGCTGTGGGAGTACAAGTAACTGGTGAAAATTGGTTGATTCCTAGCCCGTGCACTAGATGATACAACCAAGGAAAACACTCAGCAGCGATTATGGGCTCCATCTTTCAGAACTCCCTGATACTCAATAATCTTGAAGACGGCGAAGAAGATACTCGACTTGAACTAATTTTGTCAAAGGAATCACCCACTCTCCATACAGCCGAGGAACAGCAGATGGATCAACCTTGGGATTGACATTGTTATGATTTTCTTCAAGTTCCACATCCTGGCCGAAGATCATGGCCTTTTTAGCCACCCTCTGCTTAACTCTCTCTTCCACGCTCTCGAATGTCAGCAATTTCATCAAAGCTTCACTGTCCTGCAAGTGCAAACAAGAAAGGAAACTTATTGTGCTTGCTCTGAAGTCGGACCTGTTCATTAGACGGAGAAACTTTTGTACTTGAGCCTGTATCGCTGGAGTGTACTCTTGCGGGGCGTTTCTGAACTTCACCTCAGCTACAAATTTTCCATAATGAATCCTCCTGGACATCGCCTGAGACAAACAGAAATCCAAACATGAACGCTGGTTATTTTTCTTTCACTAATTCACTAATCCTTCTACTTTACTTTACCTGCAAGCATGTTAGATCAGTTGCTGCAGTGACAGCATAGTTGCCATCATCCCCATCCTTAGCAAACAGAGGAATTATGTTGTTGATATACAGTTTCAATATTTGGTCGTTTATGTTGATGGAAGCTCCAGGAGGATGCAAAACCTTCAATACAAATATCAGGCTACAGAGAGAGAGAGAAGGAAACTGAAATGATACTAATTCAGTTGGATCCATTCTTACTGGTGTGTGGTTCTCTGGTAGCAACAATGGAGATGGTAAATGATCTGGGAAAAATGGATTCTCTTCCGGAGAGACATAACGAGCGGCCTACAATACAGATAAAATCCACCCAGTTGAATACAAATTGCACTTGTCATTCATTAGCAAAGAATCTGCCACAGTTTTCTCTTCTTGTCCACAGCCATAAGAACATAACTATCAAGTATTCATTAATGCTACACCACAGACCAACATAGACGAAAAAAGTCAGGTGCAAGTGCAACAGCCAAACCATAGTTTCTACTTTCTATAGAGCGGCCGAGTGCCAAACATGAATAAATGCACATGGCAAGAAACAGGCTGTTCAACATTACAGGTTACATAGACTATACGAATAATTTTACCTTGGCATGAACGGCTTCTGATTCTTTAATAAAATATTGGAACAAAGAGGATGCGGATGAATCTGTCAAGGGTTTGTTCCGACTATCATCGTAGAGAGGCGAATTTGTGGGATGTTTGGCTCTCTCAATCAAACTGAAAACAATGGTGTCTTCCTGCCGTACCAAACTCTTTCTCACGGATTCAAGATCCAGTAGGCCTTCATCTGCATAGCTACTGCCCATTAGAACCAACAAGGAGAAGGGGAAGTAGAAGAAAGTCATGAAAGAAAAAAACTAATTATCTTCGTAATCAACGGAGACGTCTGAGGTGTATTTCAATACTTGGACAAATAGGTCATTTCATAGGGGAAATCAAATTGTCTGGCCGGTTGAAGTGAAGCAGGCTCATCTTCAAATTTGTGGCCCAATTTTAGTTTCGATTCCTATTTTTTAAAAGTTGACAAATACTATACCACAAGATATATTTAGCACAAAAAATACAACATACACACATTTCAGAATATGATTGAATACCATAAAGTGTGAACCATATCATGAGTGAATGATATATAGTCATGTGTGTGTCTTGTGGATACTAAATATGTCTTGTGGTATAGCATTTATGCTAAAAGTTTTTTTTTATAGCTAAGTTGTTACTATTAGATATAGCTCTCGTACACATAAATATGAAGTTTATGTAGTCACCACTTGAGTTAGCTACCGTTTCAGCCATCTATATGGGTACTCATATCTTCTAGCTATTGTTCATGATCAACAAGATAACACACTTTTAGAATACTTGATTCATATGGATGATATAAAACTCAAATTTGGCTCAAGCGAACTGTGTATGATATTATAATTCCAGCCTGGATGATATCAAAGTTCTCGGAATTATTATTGAGGAGTATGTTCCTCAATGTTTTCAATTTCACGTATGTTCATCATTGTTTTCAATTTCGACGCCACTGGATAAAATTATATTATGACCTTCTTACAACTTGTCGAGATAAGTGGATAGGCCATTACTCCTGCATTAAATGAGCAAACGCAGCATTTGAAGCACGCACCCCTTCATCCCCGTGATCAAGCATTAAAGCACCACAAATGCTCTGCCCTGCCCCTATTAATGGATTGTCTAGCACATGTAAGAAGACTAAATATATATATGTGTCGTGCTATGGACACTATTAAACTTCACATATTGCCACAAATTTCTATCAGCTGTACCAAGCAAACTACTAGTGTAGTATTAGTGTGGTGTACAAGAACTGAGATTGAGGCTGAGCACTGCTTGGAATGTTGCATGGCGATGGCGATGGCAGCGACGCCGAGACACCGGCTGCCGGCTGCCGGAGAAGAAACAGGAAAATAAAAGAAGAAAGCTGCCAGAGTTTCACTTGTGTACCTCCATGGCTTGCATTCACGCAGTGGTTCAAATTAGGGAAATTTAAAAAAGGGAAAATGGAAACTGAAGAAATTTCTGGCCTTGCACAGAATAATGCAACAGGTTTTGTTTAAACTTGAGTTACATTAGATTATTTTACTGTGTTATGAGATTCCGTGCCATCCATAACGGATATTTGCTGCTTGATACTCCCTCCAGTAAATGCCAAAGAAGCAGATCCTTTGAACAGTGGTGCTGGATTTGTCCTCATTTACCTTGCCGCTGCAACAAGAAATGAGGTGAGCAAGATGGTTCAACTGCAACAACAAATGGATTTGCGGCTTCAAAATTTCGAGAATCAAATGTTCTCCAAGTCCAAGTCCAAGTCTAAGTCCAGCAGCATTTCTACAATCTCAAATGGTGGTGTACAAGGAGAAGACTCCAGCTCCAGGCATGATCAGAAACACGAGTTGACAGATAAAAGCTTGAGAATGGCTCTACTGCAGGAAGAGCTTGAAGCAGAATTCGACAGACTCCAGCTTCAAGAGAAAGAGGAGCAGCAATATTCAGAGGTGTGTTCAAGCAACACAGTACTTTGCATTGCCTTTTGAAACCATAGTAGACGTAGAAGCATGTTTCCTTTCATATATTAATGCCTGGACTGAAGTTATTGGCTTCTCTGTGCAGATGACGATTGAGGAAAGTGCACCTGAATGGAGCCTGGATACAGCAAGGCTCGAACGACTTGACCATGAAGAGCAGCAAGAGTTGAGCAACCAGTGCTACTACTGCGTTCCGCCATTAGAGCTGGAGCGCAAACTGCACGAGCTCTTGGAATCCACGCAGCAGAGCAGGATAAACGAACTCGAAGCAGCTCTGGAATACGCCATGCAGAAGCTTGGCGACAAGGAAAGAGAGGTCTCATGGTGGAAAGACACGGCTAGGCTCATTTCTCAACGATTTCCGGGCATCAACCATGAGATCCACCTCCAGAGGCAAAGGAAGATGGAGATTCAAGGAGAAGAACAGGAGACTGGGAAAAAGTTTGGTAAAGAATTGAATAACGTGATGCGGTTTTGAAACTAGGAACAGTATGGTATTGTATTGGATTGGATGATAGGGCCATCATGCTGATGGCTGGACTTTGAATTTAAAATTTCATATCCCTTGTTCAAACATGACATATTCCGTTCCAAGGGTCAAGTATTTTATTCTGGTTGAGGCTGCTTTTCAAATTTCAGTTACTGTGCAGTCAACAAAGGCGGATCAAGCCATGAATACCTAACAAAGATTTTTTATGGATAATATTGTAATTAAAACACAATTTCAAGTCATTGTACCACCACATTTTATGAAAATTGGTTTGAAATTTATGTATTAAATCCGTGTAACTCAACATTCCCTTCTCAAGTTCAATTATGGAGCCAATACAAGTTACTTTTTCGGAAACAATTACAAGGACCTCTAATATCATCTTAGAAAATAACCCCCAAGTTGGGATTTGTGGTAATTATATGGTTGTCTTTCAATCCATGATTCAAATTAGTAAGCGACTGACTCGGGCTTTCCATTGCAGGTGCGCTAGAATTTAATGGAATGCCATTTGAAATTTGAATTGGATGACAGCTTGCGCTTGCATATATTTGTGTATAATGGCACCCATTTCTACAGTAATGTGCTCCAACAACCTCCGAGATTTGTAGAATTTCCATAGTTAGTGCCAATGAATTTTCGGGCAAACTGTCCAGCGACTGTTCTTTTTCTGGCAGTTATGCAAATTTATGTTTATGTAATACAATCGCTTGCATTGCATGAGTAAGACTCATCTCCTCATCTGAATCCTCCATATTCTCAAGTTCTTGTCTTTGAATCTCAATATCTTTCTCTTCCTCATCAATAGGGGTGTCCAAAAATGTCCGGCGGCACCGGGCCGCCCGGTGCCGGCACCGGTTAGTGGTACCGGTCGGACCCCGGTTCCGGCACCGGTACATAAAATTGGTACCGGTTAATAACCGGTACCGGTACCCGTAGAACCGGGCATCGGTACCGGTTACCCGGTACCGCCCGGTTCAAAACGCGCTACTAATATCGTTACCCACATTTGATTTACACTTCGTTCTCATTTCTCAGACTCTCTCAGTGAGAGACTCTCAGTCCGTGACTCCCGTCTCCCGCTCTCGTTTCCGTCTCCCTCTTTCTCTCTGGCGTGGCGGCATTCGCGTAACCAGTGTGTCCCCGAGCCCGTCTCGTTCGTTCTCCTCCAGCTCCAGGCTCCAGCGTCTGCTCAACACTCAGGTTAGTAAAATTAGGGTTTGTTCGAATTAGGGGTTAGGGTTTGTTCGAATTAGGGATTTTGTTTAGGGTTTGTTCGAAATTTTGTTTAGGGATTTCAATTAGGGTTTGTTTAGGGTTGGTTTCGTAGCTCTTGAGAATTGAGATACACTGCTGCTGATTTGCAGACATTGCAGTTCTTTTACCTTCTGCCATTTGCCAATATTACTATGATGATGAATCTGTTGGGAGTCATGTGAATTTGTGCCCGGCTATTCTCCTGCTGAATTGTTGGGAGTCAATTTACTGCCATGTTTACTGCTTCATGTTTACTGCCATGTTTACTGCTTCTTCAGTCCTGCTGAATTGTTCGTTCTGCCGGTACCGGTACCGGTTATTAAAATTAGGTCAGATGTGGTAATTTGCTCATGTATATCCATCGAGAAAAATATATATGATTTTTCAATAGTTGCAAACAATTTAAATGTTATTGAACTCCAGAAGAGCTCAATGAAAGTGCAACATAGTTAAAATATGAATTGTAGATGAAAGATCTTGGTAGAATGTGATTTTATCTTGAACTACAAATTAAACATGTCTCAAAAGGTTATTTGTGCATCAAAGACATAGACGATGAAAGTCCTGAAAAACATTCACATGGACATGCACATCCCTTATCTACACTCATGGTAGTAAGATTATTAGATCGCAAGAAATATCCATCATGTTCTGTTCAAGGTGATGGAGAGATATGTGGATCAGAAGTACTATATCTCAGTTCCATAAGTGCACCAATATATATCTTCTTTGAAAGATATAGTGCTACTCCAACTCGAAGAAATTGGTATGGTATCAAGCACATTCTACACGATTTAAGTGATACTCCAGGGACGAGCGCAAGAAATGATGCATCAGAAGTGATAGAACATGGGATATTACTGCAATCTTCCTACACGAATCAGATCAAGTGATCATTGAGCAGATTTATTTACGAAGTTATCTAAAATGTATTTCAATAATTTGTATCTAGTGGTTGTATGTGATGTCTCGAAGATATATGAAACATACTTTTGAGGGGGAGAAACAATGCACAGTAGTACTCTTTTTCCTTCGCTTAGGATTTTTTCCCACAGGGCTTTTCCTAAGCAAGGTTTTAACGAGGCAACTTTGGCATACTCTTGAATCCTAAAGAATTCAATGAGATGACCATGAAAGATCCCTACTTGACAAAATTACAAAAGTATGTATCCTTGAAAACTAGTTCAATAAAGAGGGAGTGTAATACATATATGTTAGTTTGACGCTCTTCCAATCTTCTGTTTTCCATCTTGTAGAATTCTTCAGATTACAACACTCTAAACATTAAGAAAGATGACGTATCTATTACAAAAAGGAGGAGTCTACATGCTGAAAATGATTTCGGTAACCTAGACAAAAAATTGGCTTTTCGGCAGCTTTGGATTGTTGAACAAATAAAATCGTTAATATTTTTGAAATCATTGCGCCAAAAATTTTCTAAAACCGATTATAGCTTCTGGTTTTGGTGACGAAAAAACTAAAAAAAAATATTAAATAAGCATTTTAAGAGAAACAGACTTAACGATAGCCGTAAACGGCATGTAATGAGGTCCAAAATGAATGTTTAGGTCTGGTTCCTAAACATATTCAATATGAGAATTCAAAAAAGTCTCAATTTTTTTAATTATAGCTTTTTTATTACTTTTATAATTATTGGTACAGTTACCGAATCGGTAACTGTACTAAGGTGGTATTTGCAAGTTCTTGTGCTTATGCAGAAGTAACTTTTCAGAAGGACTTTTCAAAAAAGTAACTTTCATTAAAAAAATGAAAAGTGTTTGCAGAATATGCTTGTCTACAGCAAAAGTTAAAAT
>JAOYMZ010007076.1:0-22429 GCA_025802335.1 Pinguicula primuliflora
CTACTTAAAGGGAATGAACACATCACAATCAAGAAAGCTGGTCCAGGAGCACAGAACAAGGTTTCAAGCTAGCAAAACTAGGATTTGAAACAGGAGATCACAATTTCTACACTGAACCAGAAATTTCAGAAGCACTATTGCTTTACAACTCCAATGGAAGGTACCAACCTCACTCATAGGAATAGGATCAGGCACATAGATAGTCACACACGAGAGGGAGGCGCACACACACACACAAATCTATTGTAAAAAAGGCAAGTCGGATGTCGTACTCTTTTTCCTCTTTCGGATTTCCCTCTTATTCCAGAGGTTTGCCGGACGAGATTTTGAAGAGGCGGGATGATTTATCCTCTTCACTTAGTGGGGTTCAGACGGGTAGGAGGTACACATTGTTAGTCCGAACGTATAGGAACTAGGAACGTCACAGGGTAGTATAAGTTAGTCTCTAGGCTACAACACACACTTAGGTACAAGAACCACGACATATACATTGGTATGAAGGGCACTGAAGAATTCACAATGGCAGTCAATCAACCTAGCGAATGTCATTGGAAAGCCATGGCGGAGATTTATTCTACCAGTTTCAAACGAGCTCTCAAATGCAGCAAACAATCTCATAAGTTCCCACTACACGGCGTCAATGGATCAACAAAGAGAGGCATAGAGTTCAGGTATGAAGAAGCAGCCCTCGGGTCTACAAGTATTGCAACTCATGCCGTCGAACACTATATCAGAAGGAGTAGATTACGGAAGCAGTAGAAAATAGGACTGCAATAGTTGATGTACTTAAACACTTTTCATTAATGGATTTTATTTTTTGGGGGAAAAATAAAGTTTCTCTATCTTTTGTATTATGTGAGAAGTTCTTTTGTTTGGGGTACAGGATTATAACCTTTGATCCCTAATTATTGTAAAATCCCTTCAATTCCGTGGACGTAGGTAAGTTGTAGGGGTGCCCAAATCATCTACAGGTATCGGGTTAACCGGACCCAACCCGATACTTGGACCCAATACTTGTTGGGTATTAGGTATCGGGTTCGAGTATCATTTTTCGATACGCAAAAAAATCGGGTCCGGGTCCGGGGTTCGGGTTCGGGTCTAGTAGTAAAAAAAATTAAAGATTTCGGGTTCGGATTACCCGGACTCGACCCAGCCTTTTTAGGCAAAAAATGAGTGTTTTTTGAGATTTTAGGTACCTGAAACTCGAAAAAAAATGGGTAAAAAAAATAAGAAGTATTAAATCGGGTATTCTCCGTAACCGGTACCCGACGGGTTCGGGTATCGAGTAACCGGTACCCGACGGGTTCGGGTATCGAGTACCCGAACCCGAGTACGGGTACTATTTGCAACTACCCAATAAAACAGGGTCCGGATAGTGTCGAAACCCGATTGGGCAAGCCCTAGTAAGTCGCCGCGTGTGTGCATAATCCTTTTTATTTGACGTTATCTGCTTTGTCTTCCATTTCTGTTTGATTTGTTTTCAATTGTCTTCTAGAATTTGTTCTAAATTCCCAACAAAATCATCAATAGTCGGACCTGCTTGAAGAGGCTATTATAAAGCGGTTGCAGAAAGTGGAACAAGTTCCTGCCGAAGAAAATATCCATCTTCGGTTGCACGCTGATGGCGGAGAGGCTACAAACACTGAAGAATCTCCAACGCAAAGCAACTGTAAACCTATCCCTGAGTACTGCATGCATATGGTGCAAAGAACAGGAAGAAACAGAGCATCATATTTTTATATAGCAACATGTTTTTTTTATTGGCCTATCGAATCCTATACCTTCACATCGGAAGGTACACAACTCACCATTTGAGCTATTTGGGTTTGACAGCAACATGGTTATTAGCCAACTAATGGTTACATACCCAATAACAAATGTGTATTGGCCCATCTATGAACGAGTTCGAGACATTGATAGCACCGGGGATTATGTGTGAAATATGGGGCAGCATGGCTACTAACAAATTGAACAATTCGGGATGCAATAAATGGTGTACATTTTCGTCGAAAGAAGATTACTCCGGCAACATTCCTACATGGGATACAAGCAAACACGTGGCAATGGATCAAGGGGATGGCGGAAAAAGGGGTACAATTTTGTATGAAACTGGATGGTTGATACAAGCAGAAGCAAATGCTACAATTCAATTAAGCAACTTGCTGGGAGTTAATCTAGATAGCTCTCACTTAGAAATATTGGTGCAGATGGGCAAAAGGAATGTTGAGGCTCGAGTAAACTAATTCTGCTACGTTCTAGTGGATGATCAGGAGATTTATGATTGATAATGATATAGTCAATGTACAATATCTCGGAGAATTTATATTAATAAAAATAAAATACTTACCAAAAAAAAGGATGGTGGATGCAAGCACTGGGTCCGTGACTGACCGGATATAGATAATATAACCGTATGGACGAACCGGATGTGTATTGGTGATTTATAATAGTTTAGATTAACCAAAAATAATAATAATCAGTAGACGATTTAATCCCTTGCATTATTCCAAATTTCTTCCAGTTCCCTAGCAAAGGCTTCTTGCCTTCCCACAACAATGGTGAGGTGATCCTTCTTCTCAATCACTTTGAGGTGCACCCGAGGAATCCTCTCCTGCAAATTATGGCTGCATTCCACAGGTATGAGTTCGTCGTCCTTCCCATGAAACACGGTGATCTCGCAGTTCAGCCTATTCTTCACCTCCTCCAAATATCTCTCCATTTTGCCCGCGGTGCCGCAGATAATGTTGTGGAGAGTGTGCCATGCTGCATTGTGCGTATGCGTGAAGAAGCCCTCAATCAAGTAGGTTCTCATCCTGCAAAGTGGATATTATATCAAATAAGAACACCAACGAATGTATAGTAAAAGAGAGTTGATCTAGTAATTATTATGTGAGTGATAATTGCGGTAATCTCAATGACATTACTCATAAAAAAATGAATATATAGAACTTTGGTGGTAAGTTTTACCTGTTTCTGGTTAGGAGTTTGGCAATAAATTCCCAGAGTCTGTGGTTTTTGGACAGCACGACGCATGCGGCCCGGCTGATGTGCTCATACCAGCACCCGATCGACGCACCGAATGAGATGATGGGCCACACGCGGCGGGGGGCCACTTTACGCATCATATACTGCGTCGCTTGTTCTCCTCTTGGGGCCGGAAAATATGGCTGGTAAGATTGGGGGAATCGGTCAGGCCCAGCCCCACACAAAATCTAAGGAATAGGAAGTGTAATCTATACTATAAATTATAGTAATGACTTAAGCAAAAAGAATACTACTAAGCTACAAAATTATGCAACTATAATTCCTAGTACCCAAATAATGGAAAGGTCTAAGAATTTAGTGGCTTATTTTAGTAGGTATAACCATTGCTCCAGAAAATATTGAGCCGACCCTAAATGGTCATGGGTTGTACAACGCTTAAGCAATTTAGGCATCCAACTAGATCTCCATATAAGCTGAATCGAATCGAGCTGAGGGTGACAGCATTAGATCAAAAATGCTATAGAGCATCATCTTTATACCACACCACCAACACACCACCTCATTAATGGGTAATGGATCCCACGTACATACCACCCCATTAATGGGTAATGACTCTCACATACACACACCATTATGTGTATGTGTCCTTATCCATTAATGAAGAATGATATAATGGTGCTCTATGCTTAGATTTCTATTAGTTCTATTAGATAAGGTATAAGAATTTAGTGGCCATACTGATACAGATTTGACATTTTTTTTGAATTGGAAGTTTCACGAATTCCCTGCTTAAATTTCCCATTTGACCTTGTCGTCTGACGGTCGTCATACGATACCTCGCTTCTCATCAATGCCATACCAACAAACAGGAATTATAATGATCTCATCAATGCGACCACCAACAAACATGATGCCCCGAATTTAAAAAACTCACCGGCGCAAGTAAAGTGAGGGATTTCACGCTGCCGCGGTGCTTCACGGCGAGTGCAAGGGCGAGAATGCAACCTAGAGAATGCGCGACAATGTGGAAGGATTTCACGTTGTAGGCATCGAGGACGGATTTCTCGATCATCTCCAAATGATCGCGGAGCGTGTAGAGAGAATCGGCAGGCTTCGGGCTGCGGCCGAATCCGAGCAGATCCACGGCGAGGAAGCGGTATTTGGATCTCGCGGCGGCGGAAAAGTTCGGGTACAGAGTCTCCGTCCAGAATCCGGACGAAGATATGAATCCGTGGATGAACAGAACATCTTCTTGCACGTTATCTGCATTTGGAAGGAAAATAAGAAGGAATTGGGGAAAAAATTGGAATAATCAAGAACACATAAATGTTCCATTCCATTTCCACCTGTGGCCCCTTCGGCTTTGACGTAGAGTGTTTCTTTGGAAGAAGAAGCCCAAGCCGTACACGTGTTGCAATCGCAGTCGGACCATCTCGGACTTGGAATCTTCTGCTGCCCGACGATCCGTTCCTGCAGCATTTCGACAATGGTCCGATTCACGGTGTACGTCGGCCGTCCGCGGCGGCTGTTAATTCTCTTCGGCGAGCCCGCGACAGCGGATTTCGAAATCTCCGACAGAAGCGACGGCCGAGTAAAGAGCGTGTCGGAGATTTCCTCCATATGCAGCTTACTGCACGTTAGCCGCACGACCTTCGTCGGCTCTGCCGCCTCCGTCACCAGTATCTTCCCATTGCTGACCGTAATCGCCTCCCTCGCCGGCGAGCAGTAGCACGGCTTGATCTCCGCTTCCATCATGAAATCCGCCGCACGGAATAAATAGCACAAAACGACGTCGAGAATATCCAGAATCGTGAACACTATCAAACTAACGACGTCGTTTAACAGCCTCCCCGTCACTGCCAAAGCCCACTTCGCCCCATCTTTAACCGCCATTCCTTTTCTTTTTCTTTCTTCTCCACAAACCCAAACACAAAACAAAAATGTACTTAAATTTTCTTTCCTCTCAACTTCAAATTTATGAGCAACTCTCCAGGTTCCTGGACATTTGATTTCTGGGGGGCAGTACAAATCCAAAACCAAACCCCACCAATGAAAAGGAGAGGACAGAGGCTCACAATTGAACGAGTAAAAACGAGTATCTCTGTTCTTCTTAATATTTTTTTTTTCTTCTTTTTTTGCCCCACACGTAAACAAAGGTGGCAGATAAATGAATTGATTGTTACATTAAAACCAGTTGGTTGAACTTCTTCCTACAGAGAAACAGATAACAGTAAGTCATCATTTTTTTTTCCCCTTTCTTAAGCCCATAAGCAGTACTCCACGCAACTGCATTCATGTAATGGATAGAAAATTAGAGCCAACATTAATGTCTTTTTCCAGAAAAGGAAGTTTGTTCAAATTTCATGATGTTGCGATCTTAGTGAAGAACTGGCAATTCATGGGGTTTTTTCCTCCTCTTTCCTTAGTCGTTCGTTACCATGTTCTGGGTTTAATGAGATGAGTTTAAGTGGCTAACCTTTGCATACTGGCTGACTACTCACAAGTGGGATTGAAAGGAATTAATGTGTGTGGAAAAACAAGATTTCAGAGGTAGACGGCCCCCATTGGCCATATTGCATTTACTGCAGGTTGTCCATACCACATGACTCCCATTCCTCTAATTCTTGGTGCGGCACCATTAAACTGAACTGAACTAAATATTCGAGTAGGCATGGACTCAAGGTGGGGCGGGGCGGGGGGATTGGGCAGGGTAGGATAGGGTAATGGAAAAAAATTCTTGGGCGGCACCATTAGGCTGGGTTAATGCAACCTAACTAAAAAAAACAAGGACGGGTTAATGGATGATGAATAGTAATTAGTAATAGTTTTTATTTTTAGGTAGCTAAGTTAGGAGAAATACTCTAGCTCCTTTCTAGTATTCGAGAGCTTTTTACACTATCGACTAATCTAGGGGGCCTGTACCCAGCTCAAATCACCTATGGATTAGGCCTTGCCAAGCACTTTTACTGGGGCTTGAATCGAGATCTCTTATTTAAGAGTTCACCTAATTGCCACCCGATCAAGCTGCCGTGGTTTAGTAATTAATGATAGTTGATCTATGGAGAAATTTGACTATTTTTATAGGAAAAAGATTCATTCCTTGCTATTCACATGAATAGACCATGTGGTCTCGTGAATTGGGAATAGGGGTGGGCATTCGGAATAAAAATTCGGAATTCGGAAGAAAAATTCGGAATTCTTTCCGAAATTATTTTGGAAACCGAATCAGAAGAAAAATTCAGAAATCGGTCACAATTTAAAATTTTGGAATTCGGAATGCAATGTATTTCGGAATTCGAAATCCAAACGTCCACCCCTAGAATCAGCAGATGAACATAGCTCTCATTGAAAAATGAATTTGGAGATTCAAATTGGAAACTAACAGCCTATGGAGTGTTGTGATTCGATCGATGTATTTTCATCAAAAAGACAGAATGGCTGAGACTTATTTACTCATTCTACCTGATAACACCTCAGGAGTCTGGGGAGACATCTGGAAAATGGTTGCACATGAAGGATAGTTTAGCAACCATTTACATCTTCGTCTGTACTCAGGGAGATAAGCTCTTTTTTGGAAAACAGATTGGCTTTCTGAGGGTATTCTAGCTACATTATTCAGTGACTCATTGATGCAGGAGCATCCCCAGATAATCCATCTTGACTAGGGATGGCAATGGGGCAGGACGGGGTGGGGCACTGACCCAGACCCGCCCCGCCTGCTTCAAATTTGGACCCGGCCCGGTCCCGCTCATTTAAAAAAATAAAATTAAAAAATATGTTAAAATTGAAAAAAAAAATTAAACATGAAAAAAAAAATATCAAAATTTTGAAAAAAAATCACTATATTGATTTTTAATTATATTTTTCTCTCTTTAGTCTTTGTTTTTAAATTTTTTTCAATATTTATAAATTTAAAACAATTAAACTATAGTTATAAACAAAATAATAAGATTAAAAAATATATAAATATACATAAAAATGTGCGGAGCGGGTCTCCAACCCCTGCCCCAGACCCGCCCAGAACCCGTCCACGGGGCGGGGCAAAATTACCATCCCTAATCTTGACTGAAGCCCAGATTCGTGGACCTTATTTCCTGCCTTTTATTTTTCATGGACCTTGTTCCTACCTTTTTGTTTTTTGTTGATTGCTTAATTATTTAGGGAGTTTTTCGTAATTTTGCTGATTAGGATAGACTGCTTAGAAGACTATATAAGTCTGGCTTCTGTGCCTGTTTATGGTGACCGTTTTTTTGAAAAAAATATTGAATAAATCGGAAATCGAGAGTTCCGCTCGGGATCCTCTTGGAGACAATTCTCGTCTTCGTGTTCTTCTTGCAAATTATCTATTCCTTGCGCCAATGGGATAATCGCTATCTCGTTTCTGGCTTCAGTTGGTATCAGAGCATTCGACATCTGCCGCTGGCTTCGGAAATATTTGGGGGAATGGCCGACGATGATGCACCGAGGCAGGAGTTCCAGGGTCGTGGTCGTGGTCGTGGTCGTGGCCGTGGTCGCGGTCGTGGGCAGGGAGACGGAGCCCAACGTCGTGATCGCCCCATTCAAGAAGTGTTGATTGAAGATTTGCAGAGACAAGTTGCGGATCTCACCCAGTGCCTCACCGCGCATGAAAATTCTATCCGTGAAGATCGTGATTTCTCTGATCACGATTAGTCCGTTTTCAACAACCCCTTTCATAATGTTGTCCCGTACCCCAGGCACGCCGGCCGAGATCATAGGGATCTTGGGTTCAAGGTCGAATTACCCGAGTTCTCTCCCACATTGGAGGCCGATAAATTCATTGACTAGGTTAACGAAGTGGATCGAGTTTTTGAGTACAGAGAAGTCCACGAAGACCTTAGGGTCAAATTGGTTGCTATTAAGTTGAAGGGCCGAGCCTCTGCCTGGTGGGAACAGTTGAAACGTTCTCGAGGAAAGATGGTCAAAGCCAAAATTATGGAGTGGGAAAAGATGAAAAAAATTGAGAGGCCACTTTCTCCCCTATGGATACACCCAACTCTTGTTCCAGCGACTTCATGTGCTGAGACAAGGTTCGAAAACCGTGCATGACTATACGGAGGAATTCTACCAAATGACTTGTCTGAAATGCAGGAGCAGCTGGTTGCTCGATATATGAGTGGTTTGCGATCGTCGTTGCAAGACGTTCTAAGCCTCTACACGAATCTTACTATTTCCAAGGCGTATCAACGAGCACTCATCGTTGAAAAGCAGCAGCACGTAGTTGATAATTGATAGTGGCAGTTGCGAGAACGTAGTGTCTGAGGAGGTGGTGTAGAAGCTACAGTTGAAACCAGGACAACACCCGAAGCCTTACAAATTGTCTTGACTAGAAAAGGGGAGCGACGTCACTATTAACAAACGTTGCCTTGTAAAATCTCGATTGGCCGCAAGTATTTTGATAGTGCGTGGTGTGATGTGGTGAGCATGGATGCATGTCACCTACTATTAGGACGGCCTTGGCAGTATGATCGTGGTGTGATGCTTGATGGGCGAAAGAACACTTACACCTTTTCGATGAAGGGTCACAAGATTGTCTTAGCACCCCGGCGAGACGCGTCGATGCCCGGTCCAATTGCTGGCACCTCTAACCTGCTCTTTTTACCCAAATTCTTAGATGTGATCGCGCAGGAGGATGTCGTGTATGCCTTACTCTCTCCCGACGTTGACACTTCCCAGGTATTGTTGAGTTGCCCATGGAAGTATAGCAACTGTTGAACGAGTTCTCTGATCTGATGCTGAGCAATCTCCCGCTCGGTTTACCACCTATGCGATCTATTTAGCATCAGATTGATCTTATCCCCGGGGCCAGCTTATTGGATCGTCCAGCTTACCGCCTCAACCCCAAGGAGGCCGAAGAGTTGCAACGACAGGTTAACGTGCTACTCGAGTTGGGCTATATTCGCGAGAGTATGAGCCCCTGCATCATTCCTACATTACTGGTTCCACAGAAGAATGGTTCATGGTGTATGTGTGTTGATAGTCGGGCAATCAACAAAATCATCGTGAAGTACAGATTCTCGATTCCACGCCTGGATGATATGTTGGATGAGTTGTCCGGATCGAAGGTCTTCTCCAAAATTGACCTCAAGAGTGGCTACCATCAGATTAGGATTCGGCCCAGAGATGAATGGAAAACGACGTTCAAAACGTCGCGAGGATTGTACGAATGGATGGTCATGCCTTTCGGCCTATCTAATGCACCCAGCACGTTCATGCGATTCATGAATCAGGTTCTTCGTCCCTTTATGGGAAAATTTTTGGTGGTCTACTTTGATGACATTCTTATTTATAGTCTAACTTGGGAACTACACTTCGAGCACCTTCGTGTTGTTTTTAAGCTGCTGTAATAGGAAAAATTATACGTCAACCGGAAGAAGTGCTCCTTCTTAACTTCTTCGGTGACCTTTTTGGGATTTGTAGTCTCCGTGGACGGTGTTCATGCCGACAAAGCAAAGGTCGAGCAGTAGTGCCTGGCCGAAGCCTAGGTCGTTGCATGATGTCCAGAGTTTCCATGGATTGGCATCCTTTTATCGCTGTTTCATACGGGATTTCAGTACTATCATCGCCCCTATTACCGAGTGCCTAAAAGGCAGAATTTTCAAGTGGACTGACGAGGCAGACGCTAGTTTTGGCCTGGTCAAGCAGAAGATGACCGAAGCCCCAGTCTTGGCTCTCCCTAATTTCGACCTACTGTTTGAGGTCAACTGCGATGCCTCCAGCATTGGCATTGGTGGCGTGTTGAGTCAAGTCGGGCACCCGGTCGCCTTTTTCAGTGAAAAGCTTTCTGGCTCGAAGAAGAATTACTCTACCTATGATCTTGAGTTCTATGCAATTATTCAGACCCTTAAGCACTGGCGTCATAATCTCATTCAGAAGGAGTTCATCCTATTTACTGATCATGAGGCCCTGAAATATATCAATGGCAACCATAAGCTGAGCAAACGGCATGCTAAATGGGTGGCTTATTTACAGGTGTTCACATTCACGCTCAAGCACCAAGCAGGAAGCTTGAATCGGGTTGCTGATCCCTTGAGTCAGTAGACGGCGCTCCTGACCACTATGCGTACTCAAGTCGTGGGCTTTGATTCTTCCGTTGATCTGTACTTAGCCGATGCTTCCTTCGAGAAAATTTTCCAAGAGGTAATAGACAGTCGCCATTGTGATTATATCCCCCATGATGGCTAATTGTTTCGTGCTTTGCGGCTATGCATCCTGGATTGCTCTTTAAGGCAGAAGATTATCAGCGAACTACATAACGAGGGACACTTTGGGCGCGATAAGACATTCACCCTTATTTCTGTTGATTATTACTGGCCCAAGCTGAGTAGCGACGTGGCCCATTTTGTGCAGCGTCGCTATGTGTGTCAGGGATCGAAGGGAGCCCTCACCAATGCCAGATTATACATGCCCTTACCTGTTCTAGAAGATCCCTGGTTCGACGTTAGTATGGATTTTGTCTTGGGCTTACCCCATACCCAAAAGGGTTCAGACTCTATTTTTGTTGTGGTTGACAGGTTCTCGAAGATGGCCCATTTTGTCGCTTGTCGTAAAACTATGGATGCTGCGCGCATCGCCCATCTGTACTTCACTGAGATTGTACGGCTGCACGGTGTTCCTCGATCCATCACTTTGGATCGTGATACGAAGTTCATTCGTCACTTCTGGAAGAGTCTTTGGAGCAAGTTGGGTACACAACTCAACTTCAGCAGTGCCTACCACCCCCAGACTGATGGCCAGACCGAGGTGGTAAACCACAACTTGGGCAATCTCTTACGTTGTTTGGCTGGGTCTAAACCGAAGCAATGGGACCTCGCTTTGCCCCTGGCCGAGTTTGCCTACAACCGATCCCGGAACCACAGTACAAGCCATAGCCCATTTGAAATTGTCCAGGGTCGCAATCCATCGGGTGTACTCGAGCTGGCCCCTATTCCGCGACTTGGGCGGTGCAATCCGAAAGTAGAAGAGATGGACGAATACTTACAGGGCATACACGATCATGTTTGCCAGAATATCCATGACAGCAAATCCAAGTATAAGGCGCTCATTGATAGCCACCACCGACAGGTCCTCTTTGAGGTGGGTGACTTTGTTTGGGCTGTACTGATGCGTAATCGCTTCCCTGTTGGCGAGTACAACAAGCTTAAGGAGCGCAAGATTGGACCTTGTGAAGTTATTGAGAAGATTATTGATAATACCTATCGCTTGCGCCTTCCGAGTCAGTTAAAGACATCTGATGTCTTTAACGTGAAACATCTAAGCCCCTACTTTGCTGATGACGTTGTTCTTACGCAGACCTCGAGGGCGAGTTCTTTCCAATCCCGAGAGACTGATGCAGGAGCATCCCCGGATAATCCATCTTGACTGAAGCCCAGATTCATGGACCTTATTTCCTGCCTTTTATTTTGCATGGACCTTGTTCCTACCTTTTTGTTTTTCGTTGATTGCTTAATTTTTTAGGGAGTTTTTCGTAATTTTACTGATTAGGGCAGACTGCTTAGAAGACTATACAAGTCTGGCTTCTGTGCCTGTTTATGGTGGCCGTTTTTTTGAAAAATACATTGAATAAATCGAAAACCGAGAGTTCCGCTCGGGATCCTCTTGGGGAGAATTCTCGTCTTCGTGTTCTTCTTGCAAATTATCTGGTCCTTGTGCTAATGGGAAAATTGCTATCTCATTTCCAGCTTCACTTATATAATCTTTCTAACCAAAAATTGTTTACAGTTCACCAGATCACTCAAGGAGCGGCTGAGGTTGAACAAGTTATGCTGGTTTTCTGCCGGCCACTTCGAACCTGGGAGGCCAAAAGATTGACACAGCTGATACACTTAGTGAATCTGGTGGTAACAATACTCTCAGAGGGGGAAGACAAGTGGATTTGGCAGGAGGAAACGACTGGTGGATACTCAGTAACCTCAACATTCAGATTACTATTCACATCAACAATTCCAACTTCGGTTGCAACAAGATCTACTCTTTCAATGATGTGGGGGAAGATTGCTTCTAAAAGAATACAGATGTTCTCCTGGAGACTTATGCAAGGAAGGATAGCCACGGTTGATGAGTTAAGACTCAGATGAATAACGATCAACCGATGGTTGGAAGATGTATATGGTCTGGGCTGGCTGAAGAATCGGCTATACACTTATTTTGTTCATGTCCACATACCTTGGAAATTTGGCAGCAACTAGCAGGGTGGATGAATATCACATTACAGAGACATGAACAGCTCTCCTCCCGCAACAGTTTGTTTATTCAGCAGTCCATGAGAAGATTTGGAAACAAATCGGCTAGGCAACATGGCTGACAGTGGTCTGGTACATTTAAAAGGAACGAAACTGTGTGCATTTTGACGAGGAGGGTGACTTGAATGTATTCCAAAAGGTCCAACTACAAATCAAGTTTTGGATCGAAGCTAGAAAATTACGTCCAAGTTCCTACACATTGAATGACTGGCTTAGAACTCCTGATTCTATTTTTTGTTAGTATGATAGTTGTTTGTTCTATTTCTTTTGATGTACAGGATCCTCACAATCCTTGTAAATTTTTCGGTTGTTAGTGGAATCATTTACCTATCAAAAAAGACCATGTAGTGTATTCACAATCTAGACTCGGCTACACTAGTCGTTTATTTGTAGTAAAAAAATAGACTATGGATAAATACAGTCTATTCGCATTCAGTCTATTTGAGTCCAGAATGAACTGCATACTATTAAATTGCAACTCAGGATTGATTGTATACAATCTATTCACAATCGAGAATTGACTACGTATTTTGAGTCTCTACTACAATATACTATACGAAGTACATTCAATAGACAATAGTCTATTTGTAGTCTAGAATAAAGATTAATATATTCATAGTCTAAAATTGACTTGCAAATAGACTATAGTATACTATGGACTACGAATAGACATCGGATAATTTAGGTGCTGGAGGGTGGAGTGGTGATGACAAGGGGTGATGAGGAGGGGAGGAAGGGGTGGCGGCTGGGGCACCTTCAGAATTCCAGTGTTCTACATGAAGTACGGTAGAAGCAAATGTGCAGGGTACCAGATATCAAGAGTGTCGTATTCATAAAGAGAAATAGAGGCCTGAAGAGAGAAGAAAGAGAATGATGACTCATCAAACTGGATATGACGTAAGCTAATAGACTTTGGAGGAGGATATGTCGAGGCAAGGATATGCACTTTTAGTACGAGAGTACACTATGAACAAACATGGAGTAGAGTGGAAGTCGAGCTTGCAGGAGATATGAGGCCTGAGCCAGTGCAAGTATATACAACCAAACACATGAAGCTTGGAGTATATACAACCAAACACATGAAGCTGGGACTGGTTTAGAAAAGAGACTCAAAAGGAGAAATATTATGCATAAAGCAAAATCAGAATTAGTGCCCTTATGATATAATTTATCATAAAGCTTATCATCCTCCTCAAATTGTGCAGGGAATCCAAGCATAATTTATGACGCACAATACCTATGGCACACCAAAATTGTTGCTTGGTGAAGACATCAGCAATTTGACAGGATGTAGAAATCTGTTGCTTGACAAGAAAACCAAGTGTTACAATTTCACCAACATAATGGTAGCCAAGTTCGATATGCTTGTTGCAAGCGTGCAAATCCAGATTCACGGTAAGAAATAAGGCACTGAGATTGTCACAAAACAGGATTGGAGGTTGTGCCATGGTAATCTGAAGATCATGAAGTAGAAACGTTAACCAAGTGATCTTTGCAGTTGCTTGAGCTAGTGAACGGTATTCAGACTCGGTACTGGATTGGGATATTGTTGGTTATTTATTGGAACACCAATAAATTATGTTACTTCCAAAGTATGTGCAATATTCAATAGTTGAGTGACATGTTCGTGGACTTCCAATCCAATCAACATCCAAAAAATCATGGAGATTCAAGTTAATGTGAGCTTGTATATGAATACCATAACCAGTTGTGCCTTTCACATATCTATGAATGCAACATACAAGAGCTAATTGTGCAATAGTATGAGATTGCATAAACTGAGAAACATAATTGACACGATGAGATAGATCAGGATGTGTCATTATGAGGTATCGTATGTCACCAACAATTGAGCGAGAAGATGTGGCATTTGAGAGAGAAGGTGCATCAGTATCAATAGATAACTTGGTACTTAACAGGGTCTTGATTGATTTTGATTCATTCATGTCATCAAGAATTTCAAAAATATTTTTCGATTGGTGTAAGAAATTGATATGAACACCTAAGAAGTAATGTATAGGCCCTAAATCTTTCATGGAAATGGCTTCATGTAACGTATTAACAAACTGGCTAATTGAGTCAAGATGAGAACCCGTAAGAAGAATATCATCAATATATAATAAGAGAGGCATGAAGATATCTTCATCTTTAAAAACAAAAAAGAATGGATTAGCCAAGTGCAGAAAAAACTTGAGCTAAGGAGAAATGAGCTAAAGCGATCAAACCAAACTCTTGGATCTTAAACAAGACCATATAAGGCTTTTTTCTAATTTGGAAACATGTTGTGGATGCTGATTGTCAAGAAAACTGGGAGGTTGCTCCATATAGATCTCCTTAGTTAAGCAGCCATGAAGAAAAGCATTTATGACATCAAGTTGTCTTATAGGTCATCCCTTAACAATGGCGGGAGATAAATTCATCAAAATGTTGCATGGCTTAGTGACAGGAGAGTAGGTTTTGTTGAAGTCAATACCTAGCTCTAGATTAGTGCCCCGGGCTGCTAAACATACTTTCAAGCATTCAACATCACTAGCAGAGTGCAACTTAACTTTATAGACCCATATGGAGGTAATAACATTCATCTTGTCATGCCCGGAAACCAACTCCAAAGATTGATGATTGATAAGTGGATCAAACTCATTGTGCATTGCTTATTTCCATCCAGGATGACTTAAAGCATGCTTGGTCGTGCGAGATTCTTTTGGAATAATAGAGTAATCATGAACAAGTCATATTTAGTGTTGGGATTTTGGGCTCATGCCCAGTCCAAGTCGAGGCCCATTTCATATAAGCCTAACTAATGTCCTAAAAGGGAGTATTTCTACTTCACTTATTTTTTACATCACACACAATTACGTCCCAAGATAAATACTATATACCGAATAATGATTATCAGAGCAAACTGTTTTGGGCTGGAATATTGAAATTGAGCCCAAAACTTATTATTCTATTAATTGCCAACTTTGGGCCTTGGAAGCCCACGAGCCCGTCACTCCTTAGTTGCTGATTGGAAACTTCTAGGGCAAATATATAAGCCATGTTCATCTATGGACTCCTCACTTTTGCTTCTCGGCAGTTATTTCTCTTAGGGCGCAGATTCTCTCTGGCCCTGTTTACTCTCCGTGACTCTCTCTTTTTCACTCTCAAGAGCAGGAACTGAGGAATGGTGAACCCCATTGAAGACTAGCCAATGGCATTCTATTCATCAAAAAAACAGCAGTGGTGAATGCTTCAACCCGAAAGGTTTTTGGAACGTTGGCTTAGATCATCATAGTTATGGCCAACTCATGAATCATACGATGCCTTCTCTCTACATTGCCGTTGTGTTGAGGCGTAACGATAGCAAATATGATGAATGATACCTGAGGTTTTTGAGTGATGTGAAAGTTGTTGATTGACAAAATCCCCTCCACCATCAGTTCGTTTAATTTTTATCTCTGCGTCAAACTATCGCTTGACATATCTTTCAAAGGAATCAACCAAACATGTTTAGTGCAATCATCAATAATTGTTGCATAATATTGAAATCTATGCATAGATAATATAGGGGAGGTCCTCATAAATCAACATGAATCTTAGCAAAAGGTTCCGTTGAACAAGAATCATAAAGATCAAATGGAAATTTAGTCAACTCGCCAAGCTAACAACTTTTGCACGGAGAATTGTTTTTATTTCTAATGGATTTAACCAAATTCTTATCAAGCAAATGATCAATTGCAGAAACTTGAGGATGACCAAGCCTTTGATACAAAATTTCTTGAGACATCAATTGAAATTTTCGTGAGAAATGCTCCACCACAGGTGAGTTTATCAAGTATAAGTTACACATCTTTACTCCCTTCACCTATATCACCCGAGTTCCTTGATCCTTAACCACAAATCCATCATGGGAGAATTCACAATTCGCATTAAAATCAGAGATAAGGTATCCAACAGATAATTAGCTTCTTTCAAGATAAAGAAAAAGCAGTACATTCTTAAATGTGAATGGTTTGCCTTTTGTATTAATAATGACATCACCTGTGTGAGTGACTTCCAAAAACTTTTAATTCCAATTATAGCATGATTAATACTAGAATATGGAACATGATTTTTATGAATACCTTCATTAGATGTCATATGAGCAGAAACTCCAATATCAGAAGTCCACTCCTCAGGACATGTAAGAAAATTGACATGAGTTGCATTATAAACTTGCGGCAGGTTATCTGGCTTAACCAAATGGTCGAATCTCATCCAACATCGTATGGCAGTATGGTCACCCTTGCTGATTTGGCATGTCACATCCCGTGGACCATGACGTAATTGAAGTCAGAGTTTGAAATTTTTCCAAAGTAAACAGTCTCGTTCTTTCACTCCTTTCTTTTTATCCCCAACCACCAAGTCAGAAAAATCATATTGTTTCTACTTTTTCGGGAAAACCGGTTTGCTTGGTAGTGTTTGTGGAGCCCTTTGGAAATACCAGAGGTGAGATGCCTTCCTACAGCTCACCATGCAGCTCTGGATAGAAGGAACAAAACCATGGCCTTTGGAGTGAAATGTTGAGAGTTTTGATGAGGCATGGAACCTTAGCCCACTCCTTTTTCAGCATAAAATGCAGAGTAGTTAAAGGAATCAACGGAATGGAGCATTTGCATGTTCTCAAAATTCTGAAGTAGTGGGACAATCTCCTTAAACGAGGACATCGGGGTCTGGGCATTGCTGTGGTGAACGACTCATATTTAACATTAAGACTAGTAAGTAATGAGAAAAAAATTTGTTGATCGCTCACTGGAAATTCAATGTCAGCAAGGCTATCACAAATCTTCATAAACTTACACAAGTGATTGATGAGAGTGATCTCTGGGGTCTTTTTCACAAATGTGAGTTGCTGCGACTATTGAAATTGTCTCTCTTAAGAAGACTGTGGATAAGCTTCTTTTAGAGCAGACCAAACTTCACTTGCTAAATTCAAACTAATTACATGGATGATTGCTTCTTTAGTTAGAAGTCTTCCATTTCACAAACTCTGGATTAGATGTTGCAGACTAATTTGCATTAGTAGCTGTTGGTGCTTGAATTTTACCAATAAGATGTCCGATAAGCTTCAGACTCTCCGTTAAGGCCATAGCTTGCCCACGACAAGTTAAAAATTCTCAGATTTGACCGTGATGGTTATATAATTGCCAATATTCAATGAAGCGGAAGACATGTTTGTAAGCTCTGATACCAGAATGAAGAATTCAAATAGAGAAGCAAAGTGTCTTCAAGAAATCTTGAGGAAGAAATTGAGTTTTTGCTTTGTGTATATTAATATGTTTCGATGTATTTGTACAACATTTTTGAAACTCTTAAATACATGAATCCATCACAACATAAGGCAAGATTGTATCCCACTAATCACTCTATTGTTATAAATTCTATGTTCGAGAAAGTTGTCGTTCATGCCGTCTAAGCGGGCGCCTAGTTGCTGGGTGGTCAACCTCTGTTCTGTCCGAATACCCGCTTAGGCCGCTTATATGAGCGTTGTCTAGGCGTTGGGCGGCCCCTGACCGCCCAGGGGATATGCTTTCTCAAACACTGTATAAATCTTAAACATGAATCATGTGAGGGGATATGCTCGGGTTCTGTTGAAGAAGACTATCAGAAGATTTGATTGTTCCTTCAGTTATCAGCCCGTTTCGCAATAAGGCTAAATTCTTTTTTTTAGAAGGCTAAATTCTTGGCATCTAATTTTTTTTTAGCAAATCAGAATTGTTGAGGAAAGGATTTGAGTTTGACCAAATCAAATCCTTTCCATAACTGTGATCCCTAATTCTTAGGGATCACAATCATCGTCATAATCACCTTTCCTATTTTTAGGGATTCAAATTGTAGGCTATTATATAAAGCCATGTACAGAGAAAACAAAACATACAGAAAAAGTGAAAAAAAACACAAGAACTGGAAGAATTCTTCTCGTGGAGTAAGCACTTGCCGAACAACGTAAATATCGTGTTCTTTACAATTCTGCACTTTAATATGGTATCGGAGCAGGTTTGAAAACCTGTTTTTTTCGTCATCTACCAGATCCAGTGTTACAATTCTCCAGGTTTGAACGCCAGCACCATGGCTGACAAAGGCTCGGCGTTAACAAATTTGGATGCCAATTTAGCTGAACAATTCGAGCGATTTCGGCTGTTTATGGACCAGAAAGCAAAGCATCAGGAAGATCCCTCATCATCCTCCACACAGGAGTCAGGGGAGCAAAATTTATCTGCGATCATCGACATCAAACTTGATAGCTACAATTATGTGCTCTGGGCAAGACTTATGAAGGTATACATAGTTGGAAAGGGACGGTATGATTTCATCACCGGGGAGGCGAAAGCTCCGGATAAATCTGATGCAAACTACTCCAGATGGAGAGAAAAGGACTCGCAGGTCTTCAGTTGGATCACGAGATCCATGGAACGACAACTCGTTCAAAAGTATGCCCACTATCCAAATTCGTACGAATTATGGAAGATCTTGAAGAAGACATTTACAGTAGGAGAAGATAGCCTTCAGATCTTTGATCTCATCACTAGGGCTGATCGACTCAGTCAATGAAAATCTACCATTGAAGACTTCTATGCATAGTGCTCATCACTATGGCTAGAAATTGACAGACGGCGACCTAATTCGATGGAAACCGTAAAAGACATCGAGACATTCAAACGTATTCAAGATGAACACCAGTTGTTCGTCTTTCTCGCAGGATTGAACGAGGATTGCGAACCAATCATTCGGGACTTACTGAAAATAAGCCCACTTCCCTCAGTAGAAGTCGCTTACGCGACAATCCGGCAAGAAGCCACCAGAAAACAGATCTTACGACCCGCGGCAGCCTCCGACACACCGGATTCGTCATCGGGAATAGGGGCGGACTTACTGTAAACTAGAAAACGAGACGGAATCAAAAACCAAAGACTGGGGATTCCATTTTTCTGGCTCAAAACAGTGATCAGACGGCCAATCTCCGGCCAAATCTTCATATCGCCGACCAAGTGTACGATGCGAATATTGCAATAAATTGGGACACATAAAAGCGGACTGTTACCGGTTGATTGGGCCACCAAGAGCACGTAAAAAGGGGCACAGGACTGCGGCGGTCACGGACGGACACCAGGGTGGTGAAACCATCGATGAATCGGCCGACGATTCCGCCATTGCAAATCTAGGGCTCGGAGGAGAGAAAGGATCGGGGAAGAATATGATCCGTACGAAAAAAAGTAATGACCCAGGTAACAGATCCGTCATTAAACATTTGTCTGGGCCGATTATATCTAGGCCGAAATATTTTGATGACAAGTTCTTTGCGAGTGGACCGAAAGTTGTAGGGTTTAAACCCTAAGCAGACCAAAGGTAAAATAAAATCCAGGGCCGAAAAAAATAGTGCGGGGCCGAATCTCAGACCCAGTTCTACGCAGGTTGCAAATGGGCCAGACAAAATTAAAGACGGAAAGTGGATTTTTGATTGTGGAGCCACTGATACAATTACGTATGATTTATTGGATATTGTGACTATGCAGGATTCGAAAAAGAAAAATGTACAGACAGCTAATGGGGAACTTGCCCCGTGAAAGGGGCGGGTATTATCAATATCTCGCATTTTATACAGTTGTCTAGTTGCCTATATGTGTCATCTCTATCCTACAAATTATTGTCTATCAGTCATGTATCAAAGGAGTTAAATTGTATCGTAATGATGTATCCGTCCTTCTGTATTTTACAGGATATCCGTTCGCGGAGGATACTTGGGCGTGGCACTGAAAGGAATGGTCTGTACTATGTCGGCGAAGTGGACTCAATGCCGAGAAGGACTCTCTTGACTCATGGAGCCACCCAGTCTCAAAGTTGGTTGTGGCACCGACGTCTTGGCCATCCGTCTCACAAATACCTTCGCCAGCTATTTCCTCAAGCCTCTTCCACCCCACTACAATGTGAAATGTGCATTTTAGCTAAGAGTCATCAGCACCCTTTTCCAATTTCGAATACTCGCGTACCTAGTATTTTTTCATTAATACATTCTGATGTTTGGGGCCCTGCTCCTTCAGTTGGGAGACAAGGATTTCGTTACTTTGTATTATTTATTGATGATTATTCTAGGATGACATGGATTTATTTTCTCCGTCATAAGTCCGAAGTATTTGAAAAATTCTCCACATTCTATCATATGGTTTCTACTCAGTTTCGGACTAAGATCCAGGTTTTTCGGTCCGATAATTGGGGAGAATTTGTGAACCAAAAGATGCGCGATTTTTGTTCTTAGACTGGGATGGTCCACCAAACCACCTGCTCATATTCTCCACAATAGAATGGTGTCGCCGAGCAGAAAAATCGGTTCCATCTTGAAATTACTAGAGCACTAATGTTCGAATCGAAGGTCCCGTAGTATTTTTGGCCTGAAGCAGCATCGACTGCCACATATTTGGCTAACCGGCTCCCGACTCAGGTCCTGGGGTTTCAAACCCCTGTCCAGGTCCTATCTGACATGTCACAGGTATCGCCTTCAGTGGCTCTTCCACCCCGGATATTCGGTTGTTCGGTGTATGTTCACGTTCCTAAGGTGAACCGGTCCAAGTTTGATCTTTGTGCAGAAAAGTGTGTCTTTGTTGGGTATGGGACCTCCCAAAAGGGATATCGTTGCTACAATTCAGTCACCCAACGTATGTTTGTTACGATGGACTGTGACTTCGTGGAAACAGAGTACTACTATTCTTCCCATTCCAGTCGTCAGGGGGAGACAGGTGAGATTGACTTACTGGAATGGTTAAATCCTTCTATCAGCGAGATGCCACATTCTCCAGATGTACCCCACGTACCTCTGTCATCCATTTTATCCCAATTCCCGTCCACATCATCTCACGTGCCTTCTGCACAAGAGCTACCTGAGCCACATGAGGCTTGTAGACCGCCCACTACAGAGTGTGACGACGACATAGTACAGTCAGACCTAGCAGGGCAACCCCAAGTGTCACCTTCGATGGATGTTCCGATAAGTACACTATCTCCTGATTTTGCTTCCTTGGATGTTATGTCATCTGACCATGATGCAGGATCTCTAGTGACTTCCTTGGATGTTATGCCATCTGATCATGTTGCAGGATCACCAGTGGTCCCTGTTCGAGTCCTTCCATATCGGTCTACTCAAGGGATCCCTCGAAAGCGATTTACCCCAGAGCATGATCCCAAAATCAAGAAGTACCCTATTGTTGATCTCGTCAGGGGGAGTATGTCTGCATCTGCTCGTGTATTCTCTGCTGCTGTGTATGGAGAATATATCCCTAGAAATGAAAGAGAGGCCTATGAGTTCCCAGAATGGAAACATGCTATGGAAGTTGAGATGAGTGCCCTGATAAAAAATGAAACCTAGGAGAAATGTGATCTACCGTCTGGAAAGCGACCTGTTGGCTGCAGGTGGGTGTATACTATAAAATGAAAGGCTGATGGCTCGATTGAGAGGTACAAGACGAGGTTGGTAGCAAAAGGCTACACTCAGACATATGGAGTAGACTATTCCGAGACGTTCTCTCCGGTGGCAAAGATTAATACAGTTCGAGTCCTATTCTTGCTAGCGCAAATCTGGATTGGCAACTCCACCAGTTTGATGTGAAGAATACTTCTCTTCACGATGACCTCTCCGAAGAAGTGTATATGTGTCCTCCACCTGGTTTTTCAACAGAGTTTCAACCTAATGAAGTATGTAGATTGCGCAAGGCATTGTATGGGTTGAAGCAGCTGCCTAGAGCATGGTTCGGGAGATTCACCATCTTTATGAAGAAACATGGGTATGCCCAGAGCAACTCCGATCATACCTTGTTTCTGAAACATCAGGATCGGTGCATTACTTGCTTTATTATCTACGTTGATGACATGATTATTACCGGAGATGACATTGATGAGATAAGGGGCTGAGGGAGAAACTGTTCCAGGAATTCGAGATGAAGGATCTGGGAATGTTGAAATATTTTCTTGGTATAGAGGTGCTGAGGTCTGAGAAGGGGATTTACATATCTCAGAGGAAGTATGTTCTGGATCTTTTGGCTAAGACTGGGTTACTGGAATGCAAGCCAGTCGACACACCCATGGCACTCAATCATGGGCTGAGGATTGTAGATGAGGCAGAACTGGCTGATAAGAGTAGGTACCAACACTTGGTAGGGAAGTTGATTTATTTGGCG
>JAOYMZ010007106.1:0-22420 GCA_025802335.1 Pinguicula primuliflora
AAGGAATAAGCGAATATAGCAGAAATAAACGACTTACCTCAACCATACACTACATATATCCGAAATAAAATAAATGCCTACACAAATAAGGAATAAACTAAGCAGATAAAGTACAATTAGGTGCAAATATCTATTAGTATATCTCGCTAATTTCTATCAGCCTAGAAATCCATAAACAAATAACTATTCTATATAATCATATATATCTTTAACCGTAATATGACGTCTTATTGTAACTCATGCAATTGACTGCTCTGTCTTATATCACCGATAGTTGAGAACTGATCCCTCTAGTATCTCAGTATCGCGACTATCAATTTCAGTCGTTCCTCCATTCGAATATTCACCGAACACCACATATCATCTCGCATGTTCAGGCTAACTAAGTACACCCATTTGGTTGCTCTTTGACCAAGTTTTTCATATTGATGGGTTCGGTTATGCACAGAGTTGTCGAACCCCATGGTCAAATATGGGCTAAGATTGACTTCCTTCTATTCTATAACTCATATGGTGTAGTGCACACACTTTTGCTTGATACACAATTGAGGATATTTGTTGTCGTAAGCAATTCATATTTCCAAAATGTTATGAATAGGTTAGCTTGCGCCATCATGAACCTAACCATGCCAAATAACGTTTGATTCCTGCATTCCGCAACAATGTTTTGTTGATGTGTATGGAATAGTAAGTTGTCTTACAATTTCATATTCATCACAATCCTTTGAACGAATCAGAGATATACTCACGACAACGATTAATGCTCAAAGTTTTAACTTCTCGGCCTAACTGTATTTCGACTTTCAGCACTTAACACTTGAACGTATGGAATGCTTCATTGCAGTGAGAAAATATATATACAAATAGAAAAAACATGAGTAGTTCTACCTTTTAAGTTAAAAATGCGAGTGTTTTATTTTATGTAAAAACTTTAGTTAAAAACATACACACACTATATAGAAAACGACGACTATGGAGGAGAGGGAAAACATGTTCGAATGGAAGGAATGGCAGCCAAAAAACAAAGGGAAGGCAAAGCAGGTAGACATAACTTAGTCTGGAGAAAAGGCTATTGATGAGAGCTGGAGCTTGGAGCAAGCAATTCTGGCAAACAATTCATTGGAAGCGGGGTAATCATCTGGAACCCGAGCGGAGGAGGACGAAGCACCTTGGACTCTGGTAACAAGGAAGAAAAAGTCATATGGGGGACCTCATCTCAACCGTATCAAGGAGATGAGAGATAACCTCACTTCTCTATACTTCAAAAATTTCCCTCCTAGCAGGGACGCAGGGAGGTTGGCTGGGATATTCAAAGAACATGGTAAAGTTTTTGATGTTTTTATCTCTAATCGTCTAGGTCTAAATGGGAAAAGGTTTGGATTCGCACGCTATGATAAAAACATCAACTCAGCGAAGCTAGTAGAGCAGTTGAACGAGAGAATTCTAGTTGGATATAAACTTCAGGTCAATTTATCCCGATTCCAAACCTCAAAGCAAGTGTAGCCAGGGAAGGAGAAAGAAATAGCACCTCAAATTCCTAAGATGAATAAGGAGACGCCTGCTCACTCTAGAATGCATACAATAGTATCCTATACAGATACAGTCAACAATTCTGTCTCTCCTATTCTTAAAGCCCCTAATGAGGATAGGAAAGAACACTGTACCAACCCAGAGGATAAAGTCTGGATAGAAGATGCAATCATAGTCTACCTAAAGAACGGACACACCCAAGAAACTGAACACAAAATGAAGTTTAATGGCTTCTCAGATTTCTCCCTGAATCTAATTGCAGGAGATAAAGCTCTGATACGTGGGCTTAGTAAAGACCAAGAAAAAAGACTTCTGGGGTTGGCCAACCATAGTCAAAATCTGTTGTTTGCTAAAGCTCAAAAATGGAAAATAAATGCGGAAATCCGTACGAAAAAAGTATGGATACGAATTAGTGGAGTTCCTTTCGTATGCTGGAATGAATGGAGCCTGGGATGGGTGGGTTCCCATTTTGGATTGGTCCTTAAAATTGACGAGAATACTCTGCAACATAGAAATCTTCTATGGTGTAGATTATAGATTCTTACTGCAGCCAGGAAGAAAATTATGGAAGAAAGAGTATATCAAATCTGTAGTGATTGATTCTAGGTCCTATGTACTTGAAGTTATGGAAGAAAGAGTATATGAAGATATCTTGGTCACGCCATTGTTCCCCGGTAACAACAAATTATTCAACAAAGTAGCCCCCACTCCAGCATACTCTCCGACAGTCACGAATGTGAATGAATAGAGGGAAGGTGAAGGAGTGTCATTAATGCACTTATTTCGATCTCCGCGTAATTTGCAGAATATCGAGAATAATGGAAACACATTAGTGGACCTTAACTACCCACTACCAAACCCTCCTTCCCAAGGTAGTGACCTTGGAAGCAACAATTTACACGATTTAGCTGATCTGGAAGGCTCCATAAATTCAAATCAGTCCAGATCACATCTCAGAGCAGGCTACGGATATGTACGAAAATCGACGGCCCACAAATTCTTAAGTATTGGGTATGGATCTATTTCTAAATTATTTAGATTAGCAGAAGCGCGTGAGAGTCGCAGAAGGCGTATGGACATAAGAAAAGTGGGAATCATCAGAAACACAAACATATTGAACAAAATTCCTGAAATCCAATTTGCTCCTGATGTTATCCCAGAAACTCAGGTTGATGTTATCCCAGAAACTCTGGTTGATGTCCTAAACGAAGCTCGATCCATTCTTCAATTAGCCAACATTCTTGGTATTGAAACTAAAGATGCTCACCTAGAGAAGCTGATGGAGATGGAAAGTAGAGATAAGCTGAATAATGAGTAACTATATACCGCACTACTTGTCTGGGATTTCAGCGATTTTAATGAAGATTTACAATCAAAATATCAAAGGCCTAGGTGCAGGCCATAAAAAAGGAGAAGTTCATGAAGCAATATAGCAATATGACATCAAATTTGTGTGCTTACAGGAAACAAAACAAACAATGATCCAAAGGAGGACGTGTAAAAGAATCTGGGGAAATGATGCATTCGAATTTGAATATCAACCTTCCAGAGGATTATCTGGAGGTCTATTGTGTACATGGAGAATGGACAGTTTTCAATTGACTAGTTCTTGGAGCTCTCTACAAACCTGTTGGAAATCATTGGAGAATGGCTATCTCCAGCAGGCCCTGTTCCTTTAAAAATCTTATCTATATACTCTTTTTGCACTATGGAGTGGAAAAGGAGGCTATGGCAGAGTATTCTAGGCAGATTGCAACTACAACAAGATGCTACATGGATCTTATGTGGTGACTTTAATTCAGTAAGAAATACCTCTGAAAGACAGGGCCTATCTCACTCGGTTCTAAGCGAGATAAATGAATTCAACGAGTTTATTGAAGACACTGGACTAGTTGATCTTCCTCTTCAGTCTAGAAACTACACTTATTATCATCCTGGAGGTCAATGTTCTAGCAGAATAGACCGTTTTCTAGTTTCTGATCAATGGCTTCAGATCTGCCCTCAACTCTCTCAACTGGCTATTGAGAGAAAATCATCTGACCACTGCCTTATACTATTATAGAATGACATCCAAATTGGGGACCTAAACCTTTGAAAGTTTTGGATGTTTGGTTTCAATACAAGGACTTTGAGAGTTTTGTGAAAGAAGTTTGGTTTCAAACTTATGCTACGGGCTCCAAAGGCTTTATTCTCCTCCAGAGATTCAAACAGCTGAAGGAGAAGTTGAAGACTTGGAATAAAGAGGTATTTTGTGACATTACCCAACAAACAAAAGTAACTGAAAATGATGTGTCCAGTTTGGACATCAAAATGGATACAACTCCTTTAAGTGCTGAAGATATTGTTAAGAGACGTGATGCTGAGATTGAACTCAAGAAGCTAAATCGAATGATGGACTCTCTACTGTTCCAAAAATCCAGGAACAAATGGATTAAAGAGGGAGATGGGAACACTAAGTATTTTCACGCTTGAATAAAAAACAACCATTCTTATAATACCATCAAAGGGGTTCGCATTGGAGGAGAATGTTAACTGATGTCACTGCAGTAAAAAACTTTATCCATGAAAGTTTTAAACTTCACTATTCAGAGGATACAATGCCTACACCCTCTATATTCTGGACTTTACATGAGACAGTATCTGATGCAGAAAATGAGGCTCTCATAGCTCAGTTTTCCGAACAGGAGATAGCTGCAGCCTTGAAGCTATGTGGGCGTGGGAAAAGTTCGGGTCCAGATGGCTTTAATTACAAATTTTTAAAGTATTTCTGGCACCTCTTTAAATCTGACATACTTGAATTTTTTTAGTGATTTCTGGTGTGCAGGAAAGTTGACTAAAGGATTGAATGCGACAATGGTAGCCCTGGCTTCTAAATACTCTACTCCAGGATTTATCTCTAATTTTGGACCCATATCTATGGTGGGATTTATCTACCAATTACTCTCTAAAGTGCTATCAGTGAGGTTGAGCAGAATTTTGCCAAGGATAATATCTCCTCAGCAAACTGGTTTTATCCACAATAGATTCATCATGGATAGTGTGCTGTTAACGAATGAGGTCCTGCATGAAGCTAGATCAAAAAAGAAAGAATGCTCTATCTTAAAAGTAGACTTTCAAAAAACTTTTGATAGCGTAAGCTGGAACTATCTTTGACAAATTATGGAAGCAAAAGGATTCTGTGCTCAATGGATGAGATGGATAAAAGAGTGTGTGGAATCTGCTTACATGTCCATTATGGTTAATGGCAGCTCATGTGATGAGTTTAAAATGCATAAAGGACTTAGGCAGGGTGATGCCTTATCTCCTCTACTTTTTGCCATAGCCGCTGAAGGACTACATGAATTGATTTCAAGAGTTGCGAATATGGGATTGCTGGAAGGGTATAAAGTAGGAAATGATGAGGTACGAGTAACTCATCAATAATTTGCGGACGATACTATAATATTTGGCAGTGGATCTCTTTTTGATACTCTCATTATCAAGAGGTTGCTGCGAATATTTGAATTAATCTTAGGCCTCAGGGTAAATTTCTCTAAGAGCAGCCTCATGTCCCTAAACATTGCAGATGAGATTGTAGCTCGACAGATTGATATTCTACACTGTAAGAATGGTTCTATACCTTTCAAATACCTGAGTGTCTACGTTGGAATCAACCCTAGACTCATCAGCTCCTGGAGTCTTGTTATTGATGCTCAAATGAATAGATTGAAGAATGAGATAAGAAATACATATCCATGGGTGGAAGAATCATCCTCATAAAGTTTGTCCTTTCGTTTATCCCCTTATACTACTTATCCATGTATAAGGCCCGAGCTGCTATCCTTAAGCAAATGGATAGTATTATGAGCAAATTCCTATAGGGAAGATCCACTAGTGGCTCAAGGAAAATATCTTGGATTAAATGGAGAACCTTATGCTACCCAATGCGCAAAGGGGGACCAGGATTTAAATCCTTGAAGCAGTTTAACATATCCCTTCTGGGAAAATGGGGGTTTCGAATGCTCAAAGATAGCAGCAGTTTATGGCTGAAAGTGCTAATCTCTCTATACGGCCCAATCTCAATCCCTAGTACACAAAGGAGGAGAAACCACTCTGCGTGGTGGCAAGATATCTCTAAACATGTCCTAAGTGTGGAATGGTTCAGATCCAGGTTGCAGAAAAAGATCGGAAATGGAGAACTTACCCTATTCTGGGAAGAACCTTGGTTGAATGGAAGAAGCCTAGCTGATTAATATCACGAGCTATACCAAAATGTTGCAGATAAGAACTATACTCTTACTGAAAAAGGGTTTTACGATTATACCTGGAGGATCTGGAGGTGGAATTGGTCCTTGCATCACCCCTGCACGGATGTGGAGCAAGATCAGCTGAATATACTACTATCTCGTTTGCATCAAGCCCCCCAGCACACCACAAGTGCTGATACCTGGCAGTGGAGCTCACCCAGCTACATTACATCTGAAATCTACATGGATATAATGTCGACCAGGAGAAGCAATAGAAATCTTGGGGAAAAATTGGAATCGATTTGTACCTCTGAAAATTAGCTCGTTTTGCTGGTGGGCTTTACAGAATCGGATACCTACGGCGGACAATCTTCTCAGGAGAGGGATAGACTCAGCCTCAATAACATGATCTTTATGCCAATTTGAGCACGAATCTGTTCTGCATCTTCTCCTTCAATGTGCGGTCTCGAGGAAATTGTGGCAAGATTGCTTCAGGTGGCTCCAACTACCATTATCTTTACCGGATAATTTACTGGACTTAATTACACTTAACCAGCAGCGGCCGTATCTCCTCAATTTCTCAAAGTTTGGCCATTGATATGACAATTCTCTTGCTGGTGTATATGGAAGCTAAGAAACAATGCAGTCTTTTCTCAAGAAGAACCTGTCATACAAAAGGCGCTGGAGGAATTACAAATGCGCCTCGGGATCACTCTGCGTGCACATGGTCAGCTGGGCCTGGAAATTGAGATTGGTGAATGGATTCGAGACTCAATGTGTTCTATTTCTAGATAGAGAAAATAGGTCTCAAACTATGTAAATATGTACATAAATACCAATCAATAAAATCACCATACCTATAAAAAAAATGTAAAAACTTTATTTAATTGTATAATAACGCGATTGAAATCGTCCGCCAAAAATAAATCGTCCGCCAAAGATTACTATACATATCATCCTCATCTGAACTGCAAAAAAAAAAAAATAGAAAACAAGAACAAAAACGTGATCTTATTAAAAACTTATTCAATTCACACAACTAAAAATAATCTAAAGATCATCTCAGTTACAATTTAGTCGTCGTCTCCACCGTTGATTGGCCCCACTACCACATAATTTTAATGATCTATACCCATCCATACGCAGTCTTTAATAATCGTGGGCGGCTACTCCAAAACGTGAACTCGATGTAGATTAAGATTATTTATCTGAATAATTATTTGTTGATCACAATTATTCATGCCAAGAGTTTATCTTGATATCATTCTTCGTCCTCATCCAGCTTTGGCCGGTGGGTTAACATTTAATCTATGGTTTAATAAACAGTTGAATCAGTTCCAGGTTCAATGTGTCTGGGAATGGTCAAGTCTTTTTTTAGTTAATTAGGGTGGGAAAAATATTAATTATAATGCAATTATGCATACAGAAGATTGGACTGACGTGATTAATGACTTGAAATAAAATGGAATACGGCTCTACGGCCTATGAAAGTAAAATAAAATTTAATCTACTCGGACGGATTCAACAAAATACACGTACTTTTTGTACTTTTGTTCTTGCGTAATTAGCTTTAACCACGACCAAAGTTAAAATGGAAAAATACCATATCGGAAGAAAATTGTGCACGAAAAACAAAAGATTTATTTTTTCGATTGTCAAAATTAAAATGTAATATTAATTTTAAATATCTCATGCCGAGATAATACCAAAATTAATCATATATTTTGAATTTTAATGTAAGACCAATTTTAAATTTTTGATGATTCCAAAATCTGTCACATATTTTCATTTCGACAATGAAAATGTATTGTTTATATTGAGTTGTAGACCAAGGAAGAGTTTTGGGATTTTTCACTTTGTATATCTCATTGTGCCACAATATACAGAATAGGGCTATTACTAATTTAGGTAGCAATAGGAAGGATCCTGTGTACAGCTTTATATGCCCAACTCCATACTCAACTCATACTTCCCACCATCCGTCGTCGAAATTGCTTGTACCATTAGAAAGACCATGTATTGGAGATAAAAAAACTCATGTTTCGGTGCAGTTCCGGCGAATTCATCACCGGGAATTTCGAAAATCCTTTCCCCTTGGGTTAAGTAGTCCTTAATAGGATTTTAGAAATTCGTCGTCGGGAGCGAACCAAAATATGAGGCTTTTGATCTCCTACGCATTGTCTTTCCAATTGTACAATCAATTTCGACGACGAGTGATGGTAAGTGTGAGTTGAGTATGGAGTTGAGGACGCAAGAGCTGTACACAGGAACCGCTCCCTAGGTAGCAAATCCTTATTTATAGTAACCTTCCGGAATTATGTCAAATAAGGGAAGGATTGTAATTATACAATTCTTCCATATCTAAAAAGTTTAAGGTTCTTTTTAGGTTTATAGTTTTCTGGGGACGAAGCCCCACAAACGAAATTTATAATCGGTTCTAGTAGAAAACAGACCCCCATTTTTTATGGGCTCGGGTCACGTGTGCGCAACCTAGACGTGTGTGCCAACTTAAATAAGAAGATGTGAATTACTCTCATTAAAACCTTGTGCCCAATGTGATAGATTGTAGCATCTTATTTCTATTTAGGTTAGTTCTTTTTTACTTTTCTAATCTTGTGAGACAATTTCCAACAGTATCCCTTAAGTCCAACTATGCCTGTTGAGACTTTGACTATCACATGGATTAGTCTTAATTGAGCCAAATCCTCTTGGAATTTTCCCTGGCTCTGAGACCAAGTAAAAAAAAAAGATACCGAGTAGAAATAAGATCCTCTTCTCTCTGCACTCGAGTCTCGTATTCATAGCTTGCGCGTGTGGGCTAATTTAAATAAGAAGATGTGTAATACTCTCATTAAAATCTTGAGCCCAACGTGATAGATTATAGCACCACATTCCTATTTAAGTTGGTTCTACTTTACTTCTCTAATCCGTGTGGAACAATTTCCAACAACCAATACCGACCCTGTACCGGTACCGGTAGTGGCGGATCCTAGGGCCTAACCAGGGGGGTGCGCTACACATAGGGGTGTATATCCTGAGGGTATGGCTGTAAGTGAATAGAGCTGCTCGTGAACAAACTCGAGTTCGGCTCGATAAAAGCTCGTTCATTCGGCTCGAAAACTTTAACGAGCTCGAGCTCGAGCTTGAGCCCGGACTTCTATTCGTGAACAATCTTAACGAGCTCGAACTTGTTCGCAAGCTCTTAACTAGCCGCTCGCGAGCTTTAATATAATAATATTATATTATTTAATTTATATATATATTAAATAAAATTAAAAAAATAATAAAAAATAAGAAGAAGCTCGTGAGCTCATTCGAGAGCCTATTCGCAAACGTGTTCGTGAGCTCGGTTCGTGAGCTCGTTCGCGAACAGGCTCGCGAGCCGCTCGCGAACAAGCTCGAACACAGAGTTTGGCTCGGCTCATTAAGCTCACGAGTCGAGCTCAAGCTCGGCTCGTTTACAGCCCTACTTGAGGGTATCCTGGGGTCTAACTAGGGGGTGCAACAGGATGCAAATCCAAGTATAAAAATTTTTTAGGGGGTGTGCCTACACCCCCACCACCCTAAGAGGATCCGCCACTGGGTACTAGAATTAATTAAAAAAGATTAAAAAAATCTTTTTTTTGGAAAAAAATTAAAAATTATTTTATTTTTTATAATATTTAATTTAAATCGATATCAAGACCAAATTTTTAGGTACCAGTACTGATTTCTAATTGGTCCCAAGTTAAGATACTGATAACGACAATACCTTTTGAACATCCCTAGACTAAGGGGTGTTTGCAAGTTCTCGTGCTTATATAGAAGTAGCTTATCAGAAGTTCTTCTCAAAAAAGGAACTTCCATTAAAAAACTGAAAAGTATTTGCAAAATATGTTTATATACAATAAAATGTCAAAATAGAGTGTTTGCATATTATTAATTTGAAAGTTACTTTTGTAAATAAATTTAACAAATGACAATAATTTGGGAATATTGAATTGTTTAAGGAGGTAAAGGTATCTTAAATTTAATATTTTAAATATTTACAAAAATGTCACCGCAAAAAGCATTACAAAAGCAACCCCAGAGATGATTCTGACTTTTAGACTTTTTTTTAACTTCTCCACTGCAAAAAAGCCAAAAGTCAAACAATAAAAATAAAATTTAAAAACATTCAAAACTGACTTTTTAAATTGAAAACATAGTGTAACTCTCTTCTGAGCATGAGTTCCAAGTAGGCCCGGGCCTGATCAGCATGATCCTTGCATGGTCAAGGAATGAATTGGCTCCAAATTTATATAATGATCTAAAAACATCTCTCTCCGGTTTTGCCTATCTTTCTTCCTAATTTGTTCGTTGAGTGATGCTACATGTCCAACACTTTGTTCCTAATTTATCCCTACATGTAGTTTAATTAAGAATTTTGCAAGTTTAGTCTATCTTTTAAATATCATTAAGAATTTTATATATTAAGTAACTAATTTTTTATTTTTGTAGTAATGAATTAAGGACAAAATGTAGAACATATACCATTGTTCGTTTGCCTTTTGGTCCCCATTCACGCCGGGTGCAATGTTAGTTCCACTGATCCCGACCCCAGAATAGTGAACTTTCCGTCCGCAATGAGCACACTCGAAAAACGAGTGACGCGTGTCCATATCCCCCCAAATATGTACCCTAATTTAATTTCTCAGGTTCCTTCCTCCAGTATATATACACGATCTCACCCCAACACGATCTCACCCCAACACGATCTCACAATCCACTCTCAGAACAGACCATTTTTACAAGCAACAAAAAAATCTCGTACAATTTTTTGTGCTCTCAATTCGATGACAAAGGTTCACCCGAATTTGTCAGCCACGGCGCCGCCACCGGAGACGAAGGCGACGATTGCTGTAGATGGAGGCAAGCCTGAGGTACTGACCGTTTGGAAGAAGTCCTTGCTGTTCAACTGCGACGGATTCACCGTATACGACTCCTGCGGGAACCTCAGTTACCGCGTCGATAACTACGAGGCCGCGAATAATCGAGAGATCTTCCTTATGGACGCCGCCGGTGACTCGATTCTCACCATACGCCGAAAGGTACCAAACGATTTTGAAATCTATTGTGGATTTTGAATTTTTTTGGGGGACCTGATTCTTCGTTCTGGATCTCGGAATTGAAACTGAATTTTGTTGTGCTGATTTTGTTGCAGAGACTTAGCCTGTCCGAATGCTGGACTGTTTACGACGGTGAGACGGTGGAGAATCCTCTGTTTCAGGTGAAGAAAAACGTGAACCTGCTGAAGAACAGCAAGTCACTGGCTCAGGTGACCTCCACCTCCGTCAGCGGCGGATCGAGGAAGAGCGAATTGGTCTACGAGATCGAAGGTTCCTACTCGCAGCGGATCTGCTGTATCTACGACAATCAGCGTCGGCTGGTGGCGGAGATCAAGCCCAAAGAGTCCTCCGTGAAAGGCGTCTCTTTCGGAGCGGACATATTCCAGCTGGTCGTGCAGCCTGGACTTATTGACTCCGGCGTGGCGATGTCCATGGTCATCCTCGTTGACCAGATGTTCCGATCATCCTCCACACGGCGGCGGGGTGGTGCTTCATTATACTGATGACCTGAGTTCATCATCATAAGGTTTCCGTGTTTTTATGGAACCAGATTCCTTGATTTTTTTTGGGGAGAGCTTTTGGGTTTTTTGGGGGGTTTCACCTTGGCTCTTCGTTAGTGATACAAGGGATCGAGGTGTCTGTATTCTTTCCACCATGCTGAGTTTGCTGGTGTTGTATCATCCTTCACTCTGTATTTCTGTATATGTCGAGAACTGCGAAAACAAAGTTGGAGTAGTGAATTCCACTATATCTTTCCTTCCAAATTAGCAATTTTGTTTTGTTTGTACTAATGACCAAATGAAACCAAAAGGTTCGGCAAAATCACATCACCCCTCTTTAAGTTTGTTAGTTATGCATCCCCAAAAGTTTCATTTTCAAAGAATCTGGCCAGGTAAGGGGCTGTTTAACGGAACCAACGAACTAGTGAAGTTTGTTTATAAAGCTTAATTAACATAATATTGTGTTAAGTCTTGTTCGAAACGGTTTGCGAGCTGTTCACAAATGATTTGCTAACAAGCTTGCAAACATGTTCGTTTACATGTATTGTTTATATATTCGAGCTCGTTTGCATTAATGAATGATGAAAAGTAAAGACAAATTAGTAATTTCACCCCATCCGACCGTTCATTCAACAAAAATAATTATAATTGATGGATAAATACATCGTGTAATTATGAATATATTGAAATAGTTTTAAACTATAATCAATGTAACCATTTATGTTGTCCATGAGGGGTTGGCCTAGTGGTTCTAAGAGTGACAATTACACTTAAAGGTCATGGATTCAAATCTCCTTGGCGACATGAGCATGTCACATATGGCTTGCCAAGTGTGGTTTACTTCCCTACCGTGGTTTGCAGGGTATTGCATTAGGACGTTGGGTTTGCCTACCTCGATAGGGTCTCTACGTTATCAAAAAAATGTAACCATTTATGTTTGATTGATACAGTATCTAACATAATCAAAATCAACCTAAATTGTAAAGCCTCTAACCAAACACACCCTTAGATTATGTAGTTTATTCACCTGAACTCGAAAAACATAAATCAGCTCATCTTATGTCTCATTATATATAAAAATAAAATTATAATACCAAAAATAAAATAATCATACAAGTAGGGATGTTTAACGAACTGGGCTCAAACGAACAAGTCATATTTGACAAGTCGAGCCGAGCTTGGTTATTAAACTTAACAAGCAAAATTTCGTGTTTGAGCTCTATTCGTTAATGTTCACGAACCGAACAAACGAACTTTAAACGAATCAGAATTCGAGCTTGTTCGCGAACGGCTCTGTTCGTGTACAGCACTAGCTAGGTGTACGGATCTATTTTCAAAGATTTCACTTATCCAAATTACCACTCCAAAACACACTCCTGCTAAATACCAAGAAGTCATTTGATGATACATAATTGTTATTTTTAACAACTTTTTTTTGTAGGTAAATTTTTATTCCACTGTATAATTGACAATTAATTTGTCTATTTATAAATTTCCAAAATTTTTGGGATCAATGATATAGTTTCACCTGGCAGGAGATTGGAGTGGGTGATTTTAGATTGATGTATATTTTTTTTGGTAAGTAATATGTTTTTATTGATTAGTGTGTATTTATATGCTTTTGTCCCATTTGGGCTCATCACATACAACTCACATTTTCAGTCCATCATACAATTTATCGGGTCTATACACCATGCGTTGAAGCCCAATACTAAGTCTAATTTTCGGTGAGTTTGCAATAGAAGCTAGGATTGCAGCTGGATTTGTTCCAATGCATCACCCATGTCCGATTCTTCCTGCTTGAAGATCACATTATTCCTTCTCTTCCATATGTGCCATACGACTAGCTGCCAGATCATGCTCCAGAGGTTGGGAATTGTGATTCTCCGTGGCAGCGGCTATGTTGCTCAGGTAAATTTGCCAACTCGTCTGCTGTGTCTGATGGTAATTGCAACCATTGGTATGTTAGTTTCCATAACCTCTTCGCCTCAGGGCACAGGACGAACAAATGCTCCGCCGATTCATGGTCAATGTGTAGTCCAGATTGATGTATATCATTTTCCATCTTTGTGACTGAGGAAGGATCTCCTCCGGTACATTTCCTGCTTGGACAAAATTCCCATCTCGTGTACAATAAATCTGGATTGTTGGATGTTAATTCGACGGTCCAGATTTGGCAAGAGCACGTAACCAAATCTTCTCTACCAAAGTCTGCCCATCTTCTCTATCTAGGACTTGAAATTTGCTGCTGGTGTTGCTTGAATTTTTTTGCTCCTGCAAATCTGTTGCATCCATATGCATGCAATCATTTGCTGCTGGTATATGCACTCAATTCTCACAACAAATATGTATCCAATCTTCTCTACATTAGCATGAGCAAAACTACAATTCTCACACCAAATCAGTGGCGGATCCAGAATTTCAGGGAGGGGGGACACGATGCTATTTACGAAATATATTAATAATTAAATATAAATAAAAATAATATGCAAAATAATTATAATTAAATTTACAATTGTTATCCGTCTTGTTAGATATGAATGTATAATTTCATAAAAGTGTCTTTTTTAATAAAAATAGTATAGTGCCAAAATACACATAGAATAATACAAACCACATACCAATATAAAAAATACAATCACATAAAAATTTCTATTATTAAACAACATTAAAATGACCGAATTTCTCGTGCAAAATGAAAATCATCACGTGATAGCACTTTAATATGAATAACACCCGAGGCTTAAGCCATTATAATCATACAATAGTTATCAAAATATGATACGAATCGTAGATAAAAATTATTTATTTGTGAATCGTAAATAAAAAATTTCTAAATATTATCATGTATAATATGTATCAACGATAATATAATTATATTTGTCCATATTTACCTAATATATCATCATGCAATAAATAAAATATAAAATATATAAAATAATAATAATATATAATAAACAAATAATAATTTTTTTAGCAATGCGATAAACAAATAATAATGAATGCATAAAAGATCAATTGAAAAAGTCCACCGCACGTTTCCCAAAATAAAAATGAGCTTCCCAATAAAACTTCCTGCAACTTTTTCCCCATCCTCCTTCAACCCAATTCTTCCCTCTGCAACTCAAAAAACTTGATCCCAACAAAACTCCGGCCATATATAGTCCGATTGGGGGCGGATTTCATGGGTGGCACGTGCCCCCATGTCCTGAATAAATCCGCCCCTGCACCAAATCCTTGTCCAATTAACAAATTTGACGGTCTCCATCAGCAGATTATTTCAACAAATATCTGCAATTAAACGTTCACCAACAAAAAAAGAAACTAATCAATTCAATAATGATTTTGAGTACTTGGTAGATATAGAATTCCTATTTTTCCAAGCTTTCATAATTGTCCACATTTATATCTTCTCCCTTTTTCCTATTCCATCCGACTCATCTTGTCCAAACAGTGTTGTGTGGGACCATTTCCTCTTAACTTTCCCGTGGAAAAAGTTTCCTACTCTACTGAACCAGACAAACATTTTGGTCTCCTCCTGGATACTGATTACAGAATCAATCCGCAAGAGTTATTATCCCAATATCAGCTACGTAGACGCAGCAAGATACGGAAAGATCTGACAGGAATTATACTTGACAGGGACTTCCTACAGACTACTTACAAACAAAAACCATTTTTTCCGAAGGAAGCAGTTAATGCCTACGAACAAGTGGAGAAGAACAAAAACTCTCAGCCATAAGAGTTAAAGTTGCAGTCCATTTCAAAGGTCTGCTCGTTCCCACCACATATGGTGTGGCGATACAAGATCGTATGGCTGAACAAGGAAGTAAAAATGGTTTTTTTTAATGAAGTTTGTGAAAAGGAGGAATGAAGACACCCAGAATTGGCACTCAAAACACACCCATACCGCACACACTGTGTGTGCGCATGTGTTCTGGGTATCAAATATGGGTGCCTTATAGCATTCATAAACCACACCAATGTTGGTGTGTGTGCTCACAAGGTATGGGTGTGTCTTGGGTGCCAATTCTGGGTGTCTTATAGCATTCCTCCAAAAGTAATAATTCTATCCTATCACCACCCTGGAGAGGAGAACCACCACCACCACAACTTGCAATCTACAGACATGGAAATGTGAAATGGATGTGTGCGCAATACTGAGGCTCATCTGTGTAGTGGGGTAGGTCAGACCATAGATGGGCTGTTTTTTTCTTAGATGATGATGATGTGTAGGTATAAATGTGAGCACACTATGTTGAGGTGGGGCTCCAGTACAGAATGGTACTACGACAGTTACAGGTATAGAGTTGGACTTACACGAGACAGGCCGCGGTCCATAGCTAGAACCAGTGACAGGATCCATCCACATGACTGGAGTTGGGGAAGGGTCCTTGCCATGGTATGAGACTTATCATGCCAATTTCCAGAAAGGCAAAAGTGTCCTACGCCGTGAGGAGTACATAGTAGCCCGGCCAAACTAATTTTCTGACCTAAATTATCAAACGAGATGTCTTTCTCAAAAAAAAACCCAACTTGTATGTTTTTCTGTACCTAGGAAAATATAAACAATATAGGTGTCGGAGTGTCACTTGAAATATATCATGTCATTGAACAAGTTGCCATTTAAAGCAATACCAAACATCTGAATAAACATGTTTTTAGGTTACCAGTGGGAAGACCCGCAACACCATGATCTCGGATGAACATCTTGAGCAGGATTAATGCATGATCAGAGTTCAGATGTATTGCGAGAGATAGTGTCAACTCCTTTGACTCGACCGGTGACCGGCTTATAGTTCCAATTTGATTGGTGAAAGCAGCAGAGTTACCTTAAGGGTCGTCCCGCCTCTGAATTTCGGACAGTAGATCCTAATGTTCCCCGACATCATACCTGCACACAAATATATGAACACGGGGTGCCACGAGGTTGAGATAGACAAAGTTCTTGTTGTTCATGACTTTGATTGATGGGCATCTCTTCTTTGAACTCCCAAAGCATTAGCAAACAGCCTCTTCGCAGCTCCTATATGCTCCTTTGTTGAATATACTTCTCGAATTTTATTGGCCTTTTGCACTGCAGTAGAGTTACCCGCATCAAGTGTTGAATTGTTCCGCGCCTTTGTAGTATTGCTGGTCACATTAAGAGCTTTGGGCATTGCAAATGGCCTCTCATGCTTGGTAGAGTTGGCGTCCATCTCTGATGTTGACTCAAGTGCCAGATCCTTTGCAAACCGTCCATAATCCTTGGCATCAACTAAATCGACCTCGTCTTTCGTCTTATTTTTTTGTCCCAGCGCACGAGTTATCATGCGATGAGCGACCACAGGATCAGTTTTGGGCCTATCTTTCATCAGTTTCTCCTCAAATACATCTGGTGAAAATATTCTTTCTCGAGCAGCAATATAAGCATGTTCTCTTGCCTCCAGTGAAAGTTCATTGGCAGAACTATATCTCTGCGCTGGAAGAACCACCAAAACAATCAGCTACTTCAGTCCATTTAAATAATGCAGAAAACTGATGGTGCAATAATAAAACAACCAAAGATACCCCGAAATGTACCATCTTTGCGCTGCAAGTTGCAACTATCTCGTCTGCAAGACTTCTATTGTCACCAGAGTAAACGAATTCCACACCTAGATGGATTACTAACCTGGTACGAAGTCTGTCCTCCTCAATACGCCATATCCCATTGGTGATTGTATTTCATCGAATTCCAGCAGGAGATCACGCACAAGGATTGTCGGCCTACAAGTTTGTCAACTGAAGCAATAAGAACTAAATTGCCACATAAGTAAGCCACTATGATGCAAATCAGTGTCTACTTAAGAAAAAAATAAATATCTACTAGCAGCTTCACTTACACAAAACTCATCAGTTGATATACAACGTCGATTGAATGAAGAATAACATTTAGATCCTATGAACCAAGGTTTGATCGGAGTTGACTAACTAGATTATTTCATTGCAGCAGATGTAACACAAATAGCAGGATGCCTATTCATGAAAATATTTTTTGATAATAGCTAGATCAACTACAGACTTTATCATGCTTTTAAGGATAGTTATGTTATGGGCCTATTATAAATGTTTTTATCCAGCAGTCTACACCATATGTACATTAGGAAATTGGATATATGCTTTGACGGACCCGACATAAGATAAAAGTGTAAAAAATTCTACAACCACCCCTATCTGAGTGCACCAATTAGATTTGACAATAATTATCTGAAAAAGATGTAAACTGGGCCTTTAAGATAGAAATTACAAAGTCACACATACACGAAGCAAGGAATTGTACATATATCAATTCCTTTTCACATACATCGATGTCTCTGGGCTGCGCTCTAGAACCAAATGCCTGTTTTCTCCTTCACCAACAGATCGGTGAGAAAATCTGTCAATTAGCATCTCTCAGTCAAATATCCGCGAATGTATAGTAAACAACTTTACAATTTAACTGAGATGTAACCAGAAATAGAAAATGATCTATGGCAGAAGAATAGGGTAAATGAAGGTACCCAAAGATTTCAGCAAGATGGTGCACAAGCAGACGGTTATAAGGATTCATTGGTTGCAGAACAAGTGCTTCATCAGACCTGCATGAAACGTAAGATCAACTAGCTAACAAAAATATAATGGTACTTGAAAAATAACTCAGAGTAAGCCCGGAAGACAAAAGTCATGTGCGAGACTGTAAATATTGAACTTCATTACCAGAAAGGATTATGCACCCAGCATTCTCATAACTTTGAAAAGCACATATGATAGCAGGTACGCATTATTTTTTTAGAAAAATAAGGTGCTAATGAAACAATTGACCAATAACCCAGTAGCGTATCTGACATACATAATCAGTGAAGTTAAACGGTGACGGGTCTTCCGTTTTGACATTAAGGAGTGCTGCAAGTCACAGTGATGCTAGATCTATAAAGCACAACTAAGTAAGAAACTAGAACTGCCAGAGAGAGATCTTGGCAAAAATTTAAAGCACGCATATCTTGATAAAGGGAGTGCAAAAAACCAGGATGATGGTTATGACCGTTGTGAAGCTGAGTAAGTGAATTAACATTTTATCAGAGTTGCGGTTTCATCAAAACAGAACACGCCTCACACTCTCCTTGCAGTTCGGATTCAGTTTTCAGTTGATTAAGTCTTCTTGTTGATTCAGTCTTTATTTTTGTGTCAGTTGTGTCGATCATGGAGGATTGCTAGCTACAATCACTCCGATCAGTTACGGATTGTAAGACTACTTATAGTCGCCTTTATGTTCATCAATCAGACACGAAGAAGTTTTTCTCGTTGCATACAAAAGTTTTCATATATTCTTAACACCTGGTATCAGAGCACGGTTCTGATCATTCAAAATGACTGATAATGGCTTTGTTCAACCAGCTATCCCAAAGTTTGATGGACACTATGAGCATTGGAGTATGCTTATGGAGAACTTCTTGCGGTCAAAAGAGTACTGGTGCCTCATAGAATCTGGAGTTCCAGCACTAACTGAGGGGACCAAAGGAGACAAAGTGAGTGATGAACTGAGGTTGAAGGATCTGAAAGCCAAGAACTATCTGTTCCAGGCGATAGACAGATCTATTCTGGAGACAACCCTCAGGAAGGAAACAGCTAAAGACATATGGGATTCACTTAAGAGCAAGTACCAGGGCACAACTAGAGTGAAGCGTGCTCAACTTCAAGCTCTTCGTAAGGAGTTTGAAGCCTTACAGATGAATTCAGAAGAGACTGTTAGCAGTTATTTTGGAAGAACACTCGGGATTGTGAACAAGATGCGATCCCACGGTGAGATGATGAAGGATATCATCATCATAGAGAAAATACTGAGATCTATGACCACCAAATATGACTATGTGGTGTGCTCCATAGAAGAATCAAACGATCTGGATGTGCTCAGCATCGATGAGCTTCAAAGTAGCCTTTTGGTTCACGAGCAAAGAATCACTAGACATACTCATGAGGAGCAAGCACTGCAGGTCAGCTTCCAAGGGGGAAACCGTGGACGTGGTAGAAGAGGAGAGTTCCGTGGACGTGGGAGAGAACGTGCAAGAACTGGAGGAAGAGGTGGATTCAATAAATCAATTGTTGAATGCTACCACTGCCATGCTTTAGGACACTTTCAATGGGAATGTCCGAAGAAGGATCAACAGATGAATTATGGTGAGGTTGCTGATAATCATGAAGAAATGTTGCTGATGGCTCTCGTTGAGACACCTCAGAACTCTTCTGATGAAGAACAAATCTGGTTCTTGGACTCTGGGTGTAGCAATCATATGTGTGGTCACAAATCGTTATTTGCAAATCTGGATATTGGCTTCAAAGAGTCTGTGAAGCTTGGAAATAATTCATCTATCTCGGTTCAAGGTAAGGGGATAGTTCGAATGGAAGTGGAAGGATTGAAACAAGTGATTACAGATGTATTCTATGTACCTGCACTGAACAACAACTTGCTAAGCATTGGCCAGCTTCAGCAAAAAGGATTAGCAATCCTGTTTCATGATAACAAATGCAGGATATATCATCCTGAACGTGGGTTTATCATGAGTACAAGAATGAGTCCAAATCGAATGTTTTCCATCAAAGCAGTGCATAAAATGGATTCTGTCAGGTGTTTGACCACACAAACACAAGATCTAGCTGCTATTTGGCACTGTCGCTATGGACATTTGAGCTGGAAAGGGTTGGAGTTACTTCAGAAACACAAGATGGTGACTGGACTGCCTTTAATCTCACATGACAGCAAAGTGTGTGAGGATTGTCTCAAAGGAAAACAACACCGTGATCCCTTTCCTCATGAGAGCCTGAAGAGATCCACCAAACCACTTCAGCTGGTACATGCAGATGTGTGTGGCCCCATCACTCCTATCTCAAATGGTAATAAACGTTACTTTATCACGTTTATTGACGACTATAGCAGGAAACTGTGGGTATATTTCTTGACAGCAAAATCAGAGGCATTTGCAGCCTTCACCTCCTTTAAGAAACAAGTTGAGAAGGAATCAGGAGCACTAATATGTAGCCTAAGAACAGATCGAGGTGGAGAATTCTTGAGCAAAGAATTCAACACTTTCTGCTCGTCTCAAGGAATAAAATGCCAGCTGACTGCATCGTATTCTCTTCAGCAGAATGGCGTTGCAGAAAGAAAGAACAGAACGATAATGAATATGGTGAGGTGCATGCTGTCAGCTAGACAAGTACCTCGAAAGTTCTGGGCAGAAGCAGCTAACTGGACAGCACATATTATCAATAGATGTCCTACTCATGCTGTCAAGGATCAAACACCTGAAGAAGTCTGGAGTGGATACAAACCAAGTGTTGATCACTTCCGTGTGTTTGGTTGCATAGCTCATGTGCATATTCCAGACGCCAAGCGTCAAAAATTGGATGATAAAAGTCACAAATGCGTAATGATGGGGGTAAGTACTGAATCCAAAGCTTACAGATTATTTGATCCTATTTCTGGACAAATTATTATCAGCAGGGATGTGATTTTCGAAGAGGATCAACACTGGAATTGGAATGAGCTTCTTGGATCATCCTACAATCCTGAGCTGGAATGGGAAAGGAATGATTCTGAAGCTAAGGATGATGATGATCAAGATACTGTCTCATCTGATGCTCGTCCTGTCAACCCTGAAGAAGATGGTGTTGAACCTGATCATAATCAAGATCCAATTACAGCTGAAATACCAGCCACTGATGAAGCAGATGCTCCATTACAGCCACGAGCTAGACGTCCAACAATCTGGATGAAGGACTACGAAACAGGACAAGGATTGTCAGATGATAAAAATTACATGGCCTTATTCATCGATAGTGGTCCAGCTTCTTACGAAGTAGCAGCAAAATCAGAAAGGTGGAGAACTGCTATGGACCAAGAAATTGCAGCAATTGAGAAAAATGACACTTGGGAATTGACTTCTCTTCCAGAAGGAGCAAAAGCAATTGGAGTGAAGTGGATCTACAACTAAGAAGCACGGGTACGGGTACGTGGTACGGGTACGGGTACGACATTTTTTGAAAATATAAGGTACGGGTACGGCACTAGTACGTTAAAAATAAAAAAATAATAAATAATAAATTTTTAAGCATATGAAGCTGATGAACTCATTTCCCTAAATGCAGCAAAGGATAAAAAAATGCAGCAAAGCAAAGGATAAAAAATATAGCTAAATCTTCCTACATAATCAATTACGAAATGATTAGAACAAGTAAGAGCTACCCAACAATATAGCTAAACAAAAACAACACAAACAGTCTGAGCAAAACTTACTGATAATGCAAACAAAATTCCAATTCAAAACTTACGGCTCAGACAGACAACAAAGTTCATAGAGCAATTACGCAATATCAATTACCCTAAAACTTACGGCTTACCACTACACTACCAGATTCAAAACTTACGTAAGTTACGACTTACCAGATACAAAATTCAAAACTTACGGCTTACCAGATACAAAATTCAAAACTTACGGCTTACCAGATACAAAATTCCAGTACGAAAGCAAAATCCCAGTGACGGTAAACAAAATTCCAGTACGAAAACAAAATCCCAGTGAAGGTAAAGCAAAATCCCAGTGAAGGTAAGCAAAATCCCAGTGAAGCTAAGCAAAATTCCAAACTTACCAGACTAGTAAGGAAGCCCCAAAAGGTACCCGCGATATGCCAGGAGATGGTCAACGGACCAGGAGATGGTTGAGGAACTGAGATCCCAGCCGGCAGCCGCTATGGGTATGAGATGACCTAATGGCTAATGAATGCGCTACCCAAACCTTAAAAAAAAAGTTATAATTCCCGTACCCAAAATCGGGTACGTACCCTCCCCGTACCGCCTGCCGTACCGCCCGCCGTACCGGATGATCGAAAAGTACCCAAACTTTTTTGGAGTACCGGGTACGTACCCGTGGCGTACCGAGACCGTACCGGTACCCACGGAGTACCCGGTACAGGTACTCCATCCCAGATGAAGTACCCGTGCTTCAGAGCTGTAGATGTAGTCATGTAGCATTCATCAGAATAACAGAATTTAGTCCTAACAAAAGTTTGTTGCTTGATTTGCTTT
>JAOYMZ010007117.1:5260-22419 GCA_025802335.1 Pinguicula primuliflora
ATCAAATTTCTTCAAATCTTTTATGAGACTGCAAATGCTTTGTCTGGATTTTACTATCTCACATCTCATCTAGCCTTGCATAAACTTGTATTTATTTTTTATGCTCATGCGTATGATGTTGATCTTGGAGTTGTTGTGCTTGAGATGAAGAGTAAGTATTTGGAGCATTGGCGTGACATTCCTCATCTATATTCCTTCGCTTTTATCTGGATCATCGAACAAAATTTGCATTTTTTGATGGAGCTGTGAAAAAAATAAGTTATTGTTTGAATTTGGATTACTCAAATGTTAGGACGGATGTAGAAAACATTTTATGTGAGGTTTACAACAAATATAAGACCAAGTTTGGAAGTTTGAGAATTCCACCACCACCACCCAAGGAAAAACAAGTATTGGCTTTTGACTTGTTAGGCAATCTTGGTCCATCATCGAGTTCGCATGTGGATACAAGTGACGGTGGAAGTTGACAATGCATTGAGCTATTAACTTATCTCCATACGAATTTTGATGTATGTGACGAAAGTGAGAAAAAGAGCATTTAGACCTTTTACGATGGTGGGAAAAACAGTGTCAAATTTCCAATACTTTCACATATGGCAAAGGATATATACTCCATTCCTGTTTTTACGGTTTCATCAAAATCTGCCTTTAGTACAGTTGGGAGGATTGTAGAAGAAAGAACGACTAAATTGACCCAAAAAATAGTGGAAATATTAACGTTGATTAAGGACTGGGAGTTCCATGATGAAAGAGTTGAAAGTTTACCTTCAAGTTCTTTCGAATATATTTTTTGCGAGAACAATTATGAAGGAAATAACCTTCATTCTCCTTGATATCTATCCAAAGTAGGAGTGCAAAAAAATTCAAAAATTCGAATCTGAACCGATCAGATTTTATCCTTTCAGTTCGAATTTTTTTGGATTTGAATTATCCGAAAAATACAACGTTCAATTTTCGGATTCATATCAGATTTTAAATACAAGGTTCGGATAAACAATCAGTTATCCGTTCAGATCCAAAAAATTACACTATTTCTAATTTAATTAAAATTATATCATGTTGCTTTATGTTATGTTATGGATACAAAGTTAGTTATGTTATGTTATGGATATCGAGTTGGTTCTCGTTTTGCTTTTTTTTTGCTTTAGCACCGCAAAGTTGAAAATTCAGATTTGCTTCAAAATCTTAATATCACTGATCAAATTGACATTTGTATGTTCAACTTCAGATTGCAAAAAGATCAATCAAAATGATAAAAGCTAAGCTGTCTTCCTCTTAAAACGTGATATGCTGCACTATTTCGTTGTCGCTGTTTTATTTTTTAACATTGCGTACTATTGTATCCGAAATCCAATCCGATCCAAATCCGAAATTCAATTAAAATAATCCGATTTTAAATGGATTGAATATGATTATTATTTTTCAAAATCTGAAAAAAATCCAAATCCAATCCGTTTGCAACCCTAATCCAAAGTTTAATGTATTTTGTATATTGTTATAATTTTGAGACTTTGCTATGATATTTTAATTCTGATTCCGTCAATTTTGTTTTGTAGGTATATTTGATAATGAAAGAAGAACAACTCAATATTTGGAGAATCTTTGTTGGTGAATATTTGGATAGACTTTATTATTAAATATTTTGAAATATTATTTTTGATATACGTATTTATGTTGAATTGTTTTTCAATCAAAAAATTTGATTTTTATTGAATAATCAGAATTGGTGTCGAGCAACAACATACCAAGTTCTGGCCCTCCAACGAAAGCTTTTAGGATGGAATACCCCACCTCTTTAAAATCTCTCTTTGACAAACCCCTGACATAGAAAATCTTAAGAGAATAAAGAGTACGACACGAGATTCCTCCTGTTACAAGAGATAAATGAAAAATCTTAAAAGAGACTAAAAACAATAGCGGCGGAAAATATTAACAGCCACGTCTAGCGTAGGAAGTAGATTGATCTGCCTGTAGTAGAGCCTCCGGGGGTTGCTGTATATATGAGACACAGGGAAGGATTTGAAAGCCCTGCCCCAGCTTTTGCCAAATGATCTGCATTATGTTGAATTGTTATTGACATAATTTTATATATTTTAATTTTCTTTCATTATCTAGCCTAATTTATTTTTATTATGTATTCGAAACGAATTATTTAAATGATGCATATGACAGAAGTCTCATACCTTATTGAATTTACGAAAATCATGAAAAAGATATTTATTTTAAAATATATATTAAAAATAATATAATAGGTCAATTTAGGTTTGTCGGGTTGACCGAGATGGGTTTGAAAACAAACTATTTTTTTGAGAGCAATGCTACTTGTACACACTTTATTGACACCATTCATTGATATTGTGATGTGGTAACCATCACAACCACATGTTATATTATTATTTTTTAATTGTGGTTGTGATTGTTGCCACGTCACAATGTCAACCAATAGTGTCAAAAAAGTGTGTACAAATAGCATTTTCCTATAATAAAACTTCTAGTGCAAAATCTGGGCTGTATATCCATGTACAATTTTTTGATTCAATTTTTTATTGTCGAAATTGATCACATCAATAAAAAGCTTGTATATAAGAAAATAAAAATCTCATGCTCTGGTGTGATTCTGGCGCCTTCGTCATTGGGAATTTCGAAAATCCTTCCTATTGGGCTGAGTAGTTCCATATTAGAGTTTTAGAAATTTCTGACGATGAAGTCGCCGAATCGCACCAGAGTATAGCACTTTTATTCTCTTATATAAAGACTTTCCATTGGTGCCATTATTTTCAAGAAGGGATGTTGAAGAAGAGGATGTTCCTAGGCGAGATGATGTGTCAAGTTCACTGAAAGATTACTTCCATTTGGTCGAAAAATGGGAACTTCGAACAGTCCAGTAGTCCCAATGTTGGTTGACCGGCAACAAGGAAATGATGATGTTGCATTAATTAGAGTGCTTCGATCTCTATGTGATTTGGAGAGTAGCAAGAAATCAGTTACTCATTAAGATAACCTTGGTCTAGTGGTATGAGTGTGTGTATGAGTGTGAGTGGTTGTGTGAGGTTAATAGTTCGAATCTTGGTACCAGCTAAAAAAAAATTACTCGGTAGAGGTCAACATACGGGCGGACCAGGCTAACCCGATCTATTTTTTCCGGGTTAACTTTTTACAACACAGCCCACCTACTTTATTATTGTGTGCTGGCTAGGTCAACCCGACATAGCAAAAAAAAGAAAATTGTTATTTGTACACACTTTTTTGAAACTATTGCTTGACATTGTGATTTGGCAACAATCACAACCACAATTAAAAGAAAATAAATAATATAACATGTGATTGTGATGGTTACAACATCACAATATCAATAAATAATATCAATAAAATGTGTACGAGCAGTTATATATAGGATATGAGAACATGTCATGTCTGTGTATGAATTTATTATCTTCACCTCACCACACAGCAAAGTGTGTGTTACTCTGCCTGTGCGAACGCCAATGGTGTGAAACCAAAAGTTGACGCAAAGTCCCAAATAATGTTAGTTCGGTACATGTGTTTGAACCAGAAAATGCCATACAACATGTCAATAGGAGCAAGATTTGCACTCCTTCACATTACCACTCAAATGGTGTTAGAGAATTCAGGCATCAAGTGGGCAGAAGTGCAAACAAATGTGCACAAAATTAGTATCATATATCACCTCTCGTATGAACCATACTCATATAACACTGCAGGATTGGTGTAGCAGGTGAATTGGTGTTTAACACTTTTGCGCAAGCGCACTGACAGACCAATCCCGCAATACCACGAAAACACTACATAATATACAGTGAATAGCTCACTGTATACTCCCCAATTCCGTATTGGTTCACCCTTACAATACTGGGCTTAAAGTTGCATTCACCAGATATACTAGAACAATGTTAAAAAAAATTCCCTACTCTAAAACAAGCAAAAAAATCACTGGGAGAATTTGTCCTGCGAAAAAACAAGTTCCTACGAGTACAACTGAATGCAACCATAGCATATACTTTGAGATAAAAGAGTAATAGATGGTCACTCATTTACACCCTCATGCCAAAGCCACTATTTCACGTTCCAGCAGAGGGTAATAGTGCCATGAAGGAGTTGTACGATGAGTCCAAATCAAAGAGTAGCTGCCGGGCCTGCTGCTCCGTCAGCTCATCGGAAGCAACCATTTTCGAAAGCCTCGCAATCCACTCTTTCATCTTAGTCTTGCCCTCGAAATCGGGTGGTAATATAGAGAGCTTATTGAGAGAGCCTGCCAAATCAAACAACAATGGCTGGACCTGATCAACTGCCACCATGTTAAGCTTTAAGGAGTCCATTGCTGTAATGTAGTTCTGCACACACTCGGCCACAGTGGCAGCAGATGTAGAGGATGACATGACTGAAGCTGTTCTGTGCTCCACCGTGGCAGGGACCCCGGATGTCACAAGACGATTTAGAGCAGCTTGGCAATCCATCTTATATGTATCATGGAAACGCTCAATGCTCGGAACTATGTCTTTCAATGTGTAAGAAAGTGTCTTGAAATGGGCTATCAACTTCTGGCATTCGGTTTCATACTCTCCGGGAGAGACAATGTCACGAACATAGGCCTTTTCGAGTTTCTCGGTGGCTTTAATGATGGCAAATAGCTCCGCAAAATTCTCATACATCTCCCTTTCGCGCTTGTCGTTCCATAGCTTAACCTCCATCTAAGTATTACTAATCTAATATTTACAAGAACTGGATTGGAGAAGAGCACGGGACACGCGCAAAGAGAACCAAAAATGGGAGGCTGCACCAAACTCAAATAAGCACAAAGTTTCAGCATTTCAGATATATGAACCTCCAAACATTTGACTCATACCATCAGCACACAATGGCAACATAAAGAGCATATGAATGTTAACAAACAGAGAACCCTCTCTGAGTTCAAGTCTCGTGTGTAAGTGCGCGTGTGAAACAACTTAAATAGTAAGACGTAGTTTAATCTCATTAACAATAACAATGTCTGCTTTACCGAAAACAATAACAATGTCACCCAAAAGTGAATACATACTTGAGGCAAAAAGGAAGTCTCGGAAACAAGGAGAAAACCCAAATGAAAGATCATATGTTCAACAGATTCATCAACTAAATCAACCCTCAAAAAATGTATAAGAGAATTCAAGTATTACATTAAGAAAACGAACTTTTCAATAATTATTTCATTGCACTTATAATACCTAGCCACGACATTGTAACAAAACCAGAGAATCAGCGATTTCATATTAAAAATCTTGAACTTCTGAAACCCTAAATTTCGCGCCACTGAATAATCGCCTCCCACCCGCAAGACCCCACCCCTACCCAAAAGAATATCAGGGAAGTAGTATTTGGATCAAACATACCTCAACGAATCGGCATAGCAATAAACTATAACCCCCAGAAAATAAGATCCAACCTATTATTCAAAAGATATGTATGAATAATAAGATACATAAATCGAGAGAGATAGTCACATACGGAGAAAGCAGGACGCGGCTTTGAATAATGGGAAGAGTGTTGCAGAGGTGAGGAGAGCAGGTTGTGGTCAGTCTGAGCTTGCGTGTGTGATTTACTTCGCACGGCTTTTCGGAATTAAATTATTAAAATAGTTGTGCCACTCTCGTGGGATCATTTTTTTTTTCAATATTTTTAAGTTTTATATTGTCATTTATTTCATAATCACATCGCCTATTATACTTACTTTTTTTAATTGTAAAAAACTCATTAATTATACTTAATACGTACTGAAATTTTTATACAAAATTAAGTATTATAATGTATTTTTTTAAATAAAATAATATTTTTTTGTACAGTGTACTTTTGTATATAAAATTAAGGACACATAGCATTTTCGTTAATTATAATACAAATATTTCACGCTTTGTTAACATGAAACAGTGTCTGTTTATGCGACTCTACATCCATGCCCCTCATTTTACCCGGTTAAATAAAGTACAACCACCAACCAACTTCTGTCTTTTATCTATTTGTGTTGGATCGAGTTTAAATAGATCAACTGTCAGTTGATTATCTTCTAATATCGAGCTCCATGGTTCAATACTTTTATCTATAAAAAAAGGAAAATGCTATTTGTATACAATATCAATGAATGATGTCAATAAAGTGTGTACAAGTAACATTGTTCATCAAAAAAACCTATTTGTGCTGGAGGGTGGAGGCATGTATGAGTATTAGTCAGTGTTCTAAAAAGCTTTGAACATCCGTCAGGTGGGCGTTGACCACCCTGCACCCAAATCGCCTAAGCGGAGTCTCGATATGGCGCACCCCTATATGTGCACCCTTTTTGCACCAATGCTACCACATCAGCATGTCAATCCAGAAAAAAGCATGTGATCGATCATGTCGTCCCATATTACCTTCCACTCATGCAAATTGGGCAATGACTTTTGAGCCAACAAAACAATTAACAAAAAAAATGTAATTTCACCCATTAATAACAGAAATTAATATAAAATCCTAAAACATCTAAAGCGGTGCCGATATCGGTTTCGGCCTAAGCGCCGTCGAGACGATTTGTATTTTTCAATCATAAAAATTTTAAAAATATTTAAATAATAATAATAACTAGTAAATTATATTTCTTAACAATAACATAAATGTCAATTATGTATAATAATTTAAAAAATACTAATTTTGAGTGAGTTAAACAAGACAAATCAGTGATCGAAACCTAGTTTTCATCTTCGACATGTTCATCTCTACATAATCCATGTCTGACTAAAAGTCTTCATCATCCATCAATAGTCCCTCATCATTGACTCGAACTCTTTATCATTCAATTCTCGTATATTTTTTTATAGTTCTCAGAGTCTCAGTTCCTTCAAATTTTTCATAACTCAATGGAAGTCATAACTCTAATTCTTCTTTATCCTCTTCTCGATCCTTAGTCTCAACAAGTCATACTTGGGCATAACATGTATCATCAACTAGTAAGACATCTCTCTCACTTTTCTTATTGGATAGACTAGATGGTTACAATTTTTTATGATTAAGTGGGTGACCGCCTAGGTGGATTGAGATGGTACCTAGGCGAATCTAGTGGTTGCCTAGGCAACTACCATGGCGGCCGGGGCGGCTGCCCATGAGGCCTGAAACGCCCAGCATGGGCGCCCAGGCCCTGTTCGGGATAGCCACTAGTCGTCTAGCGCCTAGGCGCGACTTTTAGAACAGTGGTATTAGCATGTTGTTGATACAGTTTAGAAAGATTGTTTGTGGCATTATTGTAGACTCCTGGGATGAAAAGTCGAAGCTATTTAAAGATCAACGAAGTATTCCTTATTATGCTCACCTAACTTAGTTCCATGGATCCAAAGTCATGGCTTACAACAAATATGAGAAGATTTGTAAGTTTGAAATCTGTTAATCTTGAGCGAGCTGAAGACCTATGTAGATGGCCTATAACTTCGCCCGTAGGGGGAACAGTTATCGATTAGTTTTGAGAATCCCACCAGAGGTATGTCTGCTTGATTTTTGAGTATGCATCTTGCTCTAGCTCGTCTTGAGTGGGCGAACATTACTTCATCACAGAAGAAAGTTGAAAGTCCCATTCTCGAACTATGGCTTTGATGGTAAATGGAATCAAGTGAAGAGAGGTTGTGTATGAGAATTTAAAGCTACCGAACAAGTATTGAATGCCTCTCAATCAGTAGTTAAAGCTGTTGTTTCCATGTAAAGGAACTCGAAGGTCTAAGAGACAGATAAGAAGAAATAGCCTAACTAATGATGAAACAAACAACAGAAAAGAACTGTAACCCTTCAATTTCTGCGCAAGGTAGGGCATCCCATTGGGGACAGTTTATATACAACTCATGTAGGCCACAAAGCCAATTCTATCCAAATTTACATGTATAATTAGAGACTATACAAAACACATGACCGGATGGGCCCACTGTGCAGTTCCTAGCCTATCAACCTGATTCTCAATACGCCCCCGCAAGCTGAAGCAAAGGGTACAAGTCTGAGGCCAAGCATGCTCAGAAGTAACTGAAATGTAGCCAGAGGCAAGGATAGATGGGCAGATGTGATGTAGAGTGGCTGCATGAATCCATATTTATACCTGTCTCGAACAAGATGACAATCGATTTCAATATGTTTTGTGCATTCGTGAAACATCGAATTTTTCACACGGTGTAATACAACGTTATTATCACAGTAAAGAGGCACAGGTAAAATAACCTAAACTTGTAGATCATGAAGGATATATGAAATCCATTAGAGTTCACAAACTGTGGCAGCAATGCTGCGGTACTCCGCTTCTGCAGAAGATCTTGATATTGTGGTCTATTTCTTTGTCTTCCAAGAGACTGCCGAATGTCCGAGATAGATATAGTATCCAGTATGAGATCGACGTGAATGGGGGCAAGAAGCCAAATCAGAATCAGAATAAATGACCAACTTCAGGTCATTATGCACAAGTATGAACAAGCCGAGAGAGGAACATCCATTAAGATACTTTACCACATGACAAGCAGCTAGCCAATATGACTCGCATGGTTCTTGCATAAACTAGCTCAGTTGCAGAACAGCATAGCTGAGATTAGGTCTGGTAAATGCCAGATACAATAGTCTCCCAATCAAGCTTCTATAGGTAGAGCATTATCAAGGAGAGGAGAATTAGAATCATGGCTGAGCTTAAGACCTGGAGTCAGGGGCGTGATGGTCGGACGAGCTTCTAGGTAGCCAAGTGCAGAAATAATGTCCACAATATATTTGTGTTGGGTGACATTGAGGCCATCATCCGACTTGAGGCGCTCGAGTCCAAGATAGTAACTTGCATCCCTTAAGTGTTTTATACTGAAGGTGTCATCTAGGCGTTTAACACGAACCAACTCATGTGCATTATCGCCTGTATTCAAGATGTCATCTACATAAACCAGGAGAACAACAAAGTGGCCATCTTTGCTGGATATAAACATCATGATCTGATTGTTTGAATCCATAATCAAGAGGGTCTGGATAAAAATCTTGTTCCATTGTCGCAACGACAGTTTAAGTCCATATATGGACTTATGGAGACAACAAACATTGCCTGGGTCAGCATTTTGATACCTTGGCGGAAGAGTCATATAGACTTCTTCATCTAACATCCCATAGAGAAAGGCATTGTTTATATCAGCTGCAAAATATCTCAATGTTGTTGTTTGGCAACTGTGAGAAGAAGACGAACCGTGGTGTGTTTTGATACAAGCAAAAAACTCTCTGTATAGTGCAAACCAGCGATCTGATTATATCCCTTGGCAACAATCCTAGCCTTGAATCGAGCCACAGTATTGTCGGAATGTTATTTAACTTTATATACCCACTTACACCCAATAGCATGCTTACCTACAAGTAGTGACATAACTGCCCAGGTATTGTTCTATTCAAGAGCTTTCAATTCATTATCCATGCCAGCAACCTATTCAGAATGCTTACTAGCCTCATGATACAGGCGGGGCTCAAAATATGCTGTTGTTTGGATTGAACAAATGGCTGCAGGGGTAAGCATAACATAGTCACGGTGCCAGGTAGGTGGTTTGACAGATCTGAGACGATTTCTGGTAAGAGGCAAGTCTTCCAGAGAGCTGACAGTTGGTAAATTTTCAGTTGGAGAAATGATTGGGTCCATTTCGTGAGAATGCTTAGGACATGAGGAAGGAATGAGAGGCTCAAATGAGTGATCATCAGGATGAGTATGAGGATTAACTAGAGAAGGAGTTTGGGCTCAGTTGGAATGAGAATTTGAGGTTCCACTGGAGTTGAAATGTGTGGCTCGGCAAAAACAGGAAGAGGGGCAATTTGACAGGTATAAGTGATGGTCGATCAGGGACAATTCTGGAGTTCTTATGAAAGGGGAAGAAACTTTCATGGAAGATATCTCTAGACACAAAAATTTCTTTATCTTCGAGGTCATAAAGCTTGTAGCCTTTTGTAATTGCGGAGTATCCGACAAATACACATTTGTGTGCTCGGGAAGAAAGTTTGCTTGTGCGAGATTGGACAGTGGAAAAGCATAAACAACCAAAAATTTTAAAGTTTGCAAGATCAGGTACTTGGCCATGGAGAAGCTCAAAAGGACTTTTCCATTTTAAGACGATGGTGGGGATTATGTTGATGAGATGAGCAATAGCCAGAACGGCTTTGAACCCAAAATGTGGTAGGTAAGGAGGAGTGGAACAGCAGGGATCTAGCCACTTCAAGAAGGTGTCCGTGCTTACGCTCCACAACACCATTTTGTTGTGGAGTATAAGGGGTTGATAAGTGATGAATGATCCCTAGAGATTGTAGAAAATCTCGGTATTTATAGTTCAAAAGCTATGTGCCATTATCGCTTCTCATCACCATAATGTGTGCTTGGAATTGTGTCTGAACCATTAGGATGTACTGTTTGAGATAGGAAAAAGTTTCAGCCTTGGTTTTCATCAAGTAAATCCAAGTGGAGCAACTATAATTGGCCACTATGGTTAAGAAATATTTTGCTCAGGGCATTGGGAAGGGACCCCATACATCTACACGTATTTGTTCAAATACATGTGTGGTACTAGTTTGGTGGACAGGAAATGCTAAGCATATTTGTTTAGCTCGATGACATGCATCACATGGAAGATCAAGAGAATATTGTGGATCAATATGGCATAAACGATTCAAAACCCGTTTAGTCGAATGGCCTAATCGATCATGCAATATAGAGTTACTTACAAAAGTACTGAGAATAACAGAATTACATTTCAAAAGATTTTTACAAGCAAAAGTTGTGTTGAGGGAGAATGAGTTTTTTGGCTGATCCTGAGTTTGCATTTTAAGAGGGTAAACAAAAGATGAATTGAGCTCTTTGTGCGGCAGAACTGGGTTGATCGAGTCAAGAACATACAGCCCCATGTATTCCCTCCCCACTGCTACGACATTCCTAGTCTTATGTCTTGCACCATGAAAAAAGATTGAAAAAAATGAGAAGAATACTTGTGCACTTTTGCTGAGTTTGGATATAGACAGAAAGTTGAATTGGAAGGAATGGATGTATAAAACTGACAGAAGGAGTGAGGAGTTTAACACAAAATCACCAGTATAGTGAACATGGGCCTTAGCACCATCAGCCTGTCTAACCGCAGAATTATGATCAACAGGAGATTGGTTGATAAGCATAGATAAGTCACGGCACATGTGACTAGATGCACTTGTGTCACTATCTCATATACCAGGATTTAATTGTTCCGCAGCAATTAGGGCATGTAAGAATATGTTACATGTGGACTCAATGTCCTCAACGGCTACATTTCCAGTAGATGTGCTAGGACCAATCTGCAGCACCTTTCCAATCCCACGCGCACAATTTCAGCAACACTCATATGATAAGCAGAGTTTTCTCCATCTTGAGGATCATCCAGCGGGGAGTGCATAACCATATTGGCTAGGCGAGGAAGGTTCCTTGACTGTTTTTGCAATTCCCTTAGCCGAAAACAATTATGAATCGAATACCCTTGCACTTTACAATGTTCATAGACCTTGAGTTTATAGCAATCTGCACGAAGATGGCCAAGAATGTGACAGAAATCACATCTGATCAGATTTAGTTCCTCTGCCTGCAGTTCCACTCATATAGGCTTGACCACAAGGCATATCCTTAGGAATCAATCCATATTTGAAAGTTTGTTTCACTACTTTGCCGATGAAACTATGCTCATGTGCCCCAAGAATACTAGTATGTTCTTCTTTCCGCCTTTCCACAATAAGAACAATAGCATACACCTTATTGAAATTTGACAGTGGCTCTGTGGCCAGTAGTTGAGTACAAACTTACTCAAAATCCTAATCTAGTCCAAAAAAGAATTTCAGCACCTTTTCCTCTTCAGCACCTTCATTACTACCACACTTACATTTGGCAATTGAACGAACATACCTGGGTTCATCATAAAGCCCCTTAAGCTTGTTGTAATAGATTGCCACACTATTTCCCCCTTGTTTTACTTCAGCAATTTTTTGTCTAAGGCGATAAACCATAAGACAATTCACTGTCTTTAATCGCTTCTTCAATTCAAGCCATAGTTCACTGACACATGATATAGTATATTGAAAACCATCAAGTACCTCTCGATTAATGGAGTTGTATATCCATGAGGTGACCATGAGGTCTGCAGATTTCCAAACTTGAAACTCCTCAGAGTCCATATCTTCAGGTGGATTATGCTCTTCATCAATATAAGCCAATTTTCGCTTGGCCCCAAGGGCCATACGCACTGTCCTAGCCCAGCTTTGGTAGTTTTTCGTGTTCAATAACACAGTGGTGAGGGCTATTCCAGGTTCGTCACTATCACGATTGGAGACATCCTTCTTCACAGCGACACTGATAGTTGCAGAGGTGGTTTTTTGCTCGATCTTGCCAAAGTTTTCTTCCATTATATGGAATGAGTGGTAGATGGAAGTTTGGAGTAAGTAGCAGGCAATTCTTAGACAAAATTGGATCTTGCTGAGTAATGGCTCTGATACCATATAAGAATTTAAAGCTACCGAACAAGTATTGAATGTCTTTCAATCCGTAGTTAAAGCAGTTGTTTCCATGTAAAGGATTGAAAGATCTAAGAGACAGATAAGAAGAAACGATATGACCAATGAGAAAATGGCCAAAACGGCGGAAGAGAGTTGCAACCCTTCAAATTTCTGTGCAAGGTTGGGCGTCCCATTGGGGAAAGTATATGTACGCGCGATACATATATGGGTTACCGCTATAAGTATACTTGGATGGAATGGAAAGATTAAAAATAGACACAATAAATTAAAAATTAGACACAATAAATAAAAATTAAAAAATTCATGAAATTAAAGAATTTAAAGTTTTAAAAATTGGCAAATTGAAATTAATTAAGATAGCTCGAAGTTAACATGATCAACTCTCAAAATTTCGAAATTTTTTATATTGAATTAAGATTAATTTTTTTATCTCTCTTTCTTAAAAATTAGATTTATGGCGAATCCCTCACCGTTTATTCAAATGGATACCACCATAATTATCAGTGTATCGTGCACTAATATTTGAGATATATCTTGATACTGTTTTGACAAAAAATTTTGATACTGTTTCGAAAAAAAATTCTGATACTGTTTCGACAAAAAAAATTTTGATATCGTTTCGACATACCTATTGTTTTATTATTTATTGAGTGACAGTAGTGATTTCAGGCACGGGTTATATGCAAGTTGAAATTAAAAGTATTCATGAAATTAAAGAATTAAAAATTTTAAAAATTGGCAAATTAAAATTAAAAGTATACATGACTTTATTTATGGAATACGATATATATTAAAAAATTGGCAGGTCTATTAATATTCAACTTTAAAAAAAATATTTGTGTAATCAAGTAATTCATTCACCTGAAATTTCATTACATTTTCTTCTTAGGGTTAAGTAGTTATTTATAAGATTTTAGGAATTTCCGGCAACGAAACATGAAAAATTTCGATATTTTACATACAGACTTTTCATCGGTGCAGTCAAATGGTTGCAAGGGAATAGTAATATTTAGATTATTAAATTTTGGAAATTTTAATGTTTTTAAAAATGATAAACATAGTCAACGCAAGCATTAATGCAAGAAAACATAATTTTTGCGTGACACCACCCATTTTCGAAATTTATTGAACTATTGGAAAATTTATACATAAGAGATGAAAAGTTTCATGTTCTTACACGATTCTCACTACTTTGTCAACAAAATTTTCTAAATTCATTTTTCTTAAATTAAGTTGTTCTTAATATATTTTTAGTCACCAAGACTGTATTGAAATATTATATTTTTCAAATGAGCAACCTCAATTTCAACTTACTGGATCTGCCCTATGCGTGACAACAATAGCAAGTGGGTGAAAAACCATTATGCACAATTGACAGTGGTGTCCATTATAAATTAAGCATGCTCCTCCCTCCATAGAGAAGTTTTAAAATATTATAGATAGTGTTTTTTAAGTTAAGTTATAAATAGTGTTATTATTGTTGTCAAATCATAAATTTTAGTAATGAAGTTAAATTACATCCTAAAATTAGCATTTTTCTTCCAGAATATTAAATTGATAAAATAACTAAAAGTAAAATATAAGAATTAGAGCAAAATAAAGATATGAACATATGGAAACGAGAACAAATCATTTATTCATTTCTCAATCAACTTTAGTGTCATCGCCCGGTTCACTGGTGGAGGTCGTCGCGTGAGAACCCCTATGGATTACAAGGATACCATAGGCATAAAAAAATCAACTTTAGTGCCTCTATTTATATGTACAAAAACAATTAAAATACTGGTCATTCGAAGACCGGTATCTTTTAATTGGCGGGAAACATGAATCTACCAGTCTTCTAATGACCGGTACCGATATTATAAATTCAAGATCAATTTTAACATTCTCATACCTACAACATGGATGATGGTGACAGCTATACAAGACCTCTCGTGGTATAGTATCATATGCCGTCTCTAGGTCTATAAAGACTATATGGAAATTCCGTTTACGTTCCCGGTATTTCTCCATTAGTCGTCTGAGGGGATGGATTGCCTCCATCGTCGACCTCCGACTGAGTTGTTCGAAGACGGAGTATATGGCATGCAACTTTGTCAATGAAACAGAGGAGGGTAGAGTGGACGTTATGATTGCGGACCAGACCCTCCAACAGAAAGATAGTTTTAAATATCTAGGATTCATCATACAAAAGGATGGATGTATGGAAGGCGATGTTATCCATCGCCTCAAGGTCGGATGGATGAAATGATGATCGACTACTGGAGTGTTGTGTGATAAAAAATTCTCATTCAAGTTAAAGGGAAAATTTTATAGAATGGTTATAAGACCGACAATGCTCTACGGGTCAGATTGTCGGGCTATGAGATTATCGTATGCACAGAAATTCGAAGTGGTAGAGATGCGGATACTAAGGTGGATGTGTAGTCGCACGAGATTAGACAAAATTCTAAATGTGGTCTTTAGAAACACACCAGGTGTCACATCTATAAGTGCCAAACTGAGGGAGGATAGGTTACGATGATTTGGACATGTACGCAGAAAGAGTGTGAACGAGCTAGTCAGGAGAATCGAAGGATTACAAATCGAAGGACGATGAAGGCAGAGGAGACTTAAGAGAACATGGGATGAGCAGATCCAATTAAATTTAGTAGGATTAAACCTCTCCGAGGACATGACCTCTGATTGGACGAGTTGGATACGTCATATTACGATTAAATATATATAGGACTATATAGAGTAGTTATTTGTGTATGGACCTCTAGGCTGATAGAAATTAGTGGGATATACTAATGAATATTTGCACCTAATTGTATTCTATCTGTTTAGTTGGTTCTTTATTTGTGTCGGCATTTATTTTATTTTGGATATATGTAGTGTATGGTTGAGGTACGTAGTTTATTTCTGCTATATTCGCTTATTTCTTTTATTATTGTTATAGTAATAATTACTATTATTACCACTATTAATAGGATTATTACTAATATTACTATGATTAGTACTACTATTACTATGATTATGATTATTATTATTATTATTATTTTATTTTTTTATTTTTTTCGAGCTGAGGGTCTCTACGGAAACAATTTTTTCATCTTGTTGAGGGGTGGGGGTATGATTGTGTACATCTTACCCTCCCCAGACTCTGCTTAAGGGCGGGATTTACTGGGTATGTTTGTTTTGGTTCATACCTACAACACAAAGAATATTCGACAATGAGCTATACTGGTTGGGGCAAGGGCAAAAATAACAATTGGCGTTTGCCTATATTAAAAGAATTTATAGAGGCAAATAATGCGCTTATTGATCCAACAACCCACTTACTTATGGTTAACGACGGAACGAAGTTTACTGGGAAGTATAAAAATCTGAAGACTATGAATTTAGAGAAATTTTATTACTGGGAAATACTGTTGGGACATTTATTTTGAATTTATTTTTGTTATATTTTTATTTACGAAATCAATTGTTCAATAAAATATTTTTATTGATAATAAAGTTTAAAATACAAGTAATTAATAAATACATCAAAATGGAGGGTCATAATATCCTCGGTCTAGCATTTCTGGAGGAAGTTGTTTCTTCTACAAAAAATAAAACGTTATTGTTAGATATATATTTGTCTACAAAAATAAAGCGTTATTAAATTAATACTTACTCTGCGTTGGTTTGATGCTTTTCTATAGTTCATACTGAAGTTCTGTTTTCGCAGATTTTTTCTTTGGGACCAGGCTTTACCTTTTGTCCATTAGGGGTATGCGTAAGTATATACGGTGGCACAGGTACCTCATGAAGTGGACCCAATGGGAGAAATGACATTGAATATGGCCTTCTAAGAGCTTGGATGGTCATTTCCGGAATGCAAAAATTCATAGGATCTACACGATATTTCCGACAAGTATATATGAATTTACTTGATTAAATTCGTCATTGAATAAATTATAAAGTTTAGTTATAAGTAAAATTACCTGAATCGCGTGTGAGCATGGGATGCCAAACCGTGTCCACTTCCCACAAGAACACATATAATCAGCCAGTATGACGCGCTGCGTTTCTTTTGGTCCTTTTGTTTTCACTTGCGCGACATAACTCACAGGTACAAATATAGGTTCAAAAGGATCCACCACATGTCTTGTGGCGCGCTTTGTCGAATTCTCGAAAAAACGTTTCGCCTTATCGTCCCATGCATCAACATTTGAGGTCATCGTGGCACAATCACCCATCCGTGCTCTAAAATATTTATTGCAGCTCTCCTGCGTCTGTCTAATTATTGACGTGATCGAAAGATAGCGTGTATCCTTAAGGGCTCCGTTAAAACACTCCACTTGATTCGTTGTCATTATACCAAAACGATGTCCCTTATCGTAAGACGCCGTTCATTTAGTCACATCAATGTCTTTCAAGTATCTATGTGCAGCAGGATTACGGGCGCGTATCTGCTCTATTTGGTAATGAAACTTTATTTTGCTCACCATCGAACCAGCTTTCCAAGCCATATCCTTCACAATCTTATCTTTGAAATTCGTATGACTATTTGCACAAATATGACGCAGGCAAAATCTGTTAACCCCAATCTCACCATTGAATGCTGGAATTCGGTTAATTGCACTCAGACAACCTGCACCTCTGTC
>JAOYMZ010007128.1:0-38185 GCA_025802335.1 Pinguicula primuliflora
GGTGAAGGAAGTATGACCGCCTTACCAATAGTGGAAACTCAATCGGGAGATGTTTCGGCTTATATTCCTACAAATGTCATTTCCATGGACAAATATTTTTATCTGGCGATCTATTCAATGCTGGAATCAGACCTGCTATTAATGTGGGTATCTCCGTTTCGGGTCTGCAGCTCAAATTAAAGCCATGAAGCAAGTAGCTGGTAAATTTTAATTGGAACTGGCGCAATTTACTGAATTAGAAGCCTTTGCACAATTTAGGGGAGAGCCCTCAAAGCCCCAATTGCGCGTATCCCACATCCAACATCCAAGAAGTAGGTATCCTTCAGGAAAGCTCAAAGAGAAGGAGAAGGCAGGTCTAACCTGCTGGGAAGAGTGTTAAAGACCCAGTACGAACGCTATCACTTAAACGAAACGAGGACGTACCTCTATTGCTACGTGGGGGCAACATCATTCTGATTATTCGAGGTAGCTACACTCTTGTTTTTGTTATGATAAAGATTGGTGTGACTCTGTAGCTCAGAGACCTTGAAGTGGATTCGACAGGGAAGAGAAGGATCGACTAGATGGGCCAGACCAGAGAACGGAGCCACCGCAGGACTTTCGAGATAACACTTCGGGGGTCAGCAGATGCATTTTGAAAGCGAACCCGACATGCTAATATAGTAGAAAGAGTATAAGTAGGATTCCACTTAGGGCACACTTATTAGCTACAGTTCCCATCTGTCTCTCTTTCTCTTTCTGAACTACGTCCATCCTCAGGTAGCAAATCCGTCTTTCTGTCTCAAAGAATGGAAGAATATCGATTTCTCAATAAGACCTCCATCTTGAGAGTCCAGGACATATCAATGGCTTCAGCAAGTCCATATTCCAGTGCCCTTCCTCTTTGTCATATAGTACTCACCATCATAGCCTTTGGAATAGGGTAACGAACAGTGCCGTCCTTGAACTGTTTCGGTTTAGTATTTTTCTCTACGAGCGAATTGGCGATGTAACACATGCCATTTATCCAAAAGTCCAGGTAATCAAAGAGTTCGGTCTGACGATAGAAAGCAAACGCTGACAGGCCGCTAAGGGCGTCTAGGAGATAAAGTCTATCTCTTGTAAAATCCTTAGGCAACTATCTAGAAGTGAGGACTTCGCAATCCTAACCTTCTTTTCTTCCCATCGGTGGTTGTCTTGAGCTTGATTGGACTGCTTTCGATCTCCTTCCCTGTTGTCGTCCTTTCAGTCCCAAACGACTAATGTAGGTGCTGGAGGATGAATTTTTGATTGATTTCCGCTATCGCTGTCCGTAGTGAAGAAATGGGGGGCTCCTATGTTGCATTCCCTCCTGTGACAACCCGTGGGTTTCCACACTTGAGGGAGGTCAATGGGCCCTCGGTGAGGCCAGTCATGAGCTTGGTCTTAGCACTACTGATGAAGGACAACCTTCTGCGTCGCGGAGTGCTGCCTACATATCTACTTAAGTGACTTCTTAGAAAGTCGTTTTGAAGACCCCCAGCACTCTGATAGCTTTAATACCAAAGCAGCCAATTCAGTTAAACGGCTGGTTTCATTATATATCGCCAAGGACTTTTCACAAAAGTCTTGAATCGGCGTCTGGTTACTGCAATAGGTCTGGCCAAGGCTCAAAAAGTCTACGCCGAAAGAGTGTGGCATTAGATAAGAGCAGACTTGCTTCTCCGGGGTAAGAAGAGACCAAGCAAGAGGCATTCCGTTCTAGACGTGGAACATCCTTGGTTTTAAGCTGGACTTTTCGCCACCCTCGATTTCTCGATAAAAAGATCAGCAAGATGTGTACTTGTTACTTTGGTGAGATTCATGTTTAGGAAAGTCAGGGTACAGCACGAACCGAAGCTTTCCTATGAGAAGCAGATCCGTGCCTTACACAAGTGGAAGATCCATTCCGACCAAGAGACCATGATCGGTACATTACCTTAAGATCATTCTTCACATTTCGAGGAAAAAATGTTCAAAGCCATGTGTTCTACTGAGAATCCACTTAACGACATGGTGACTGTGTTTACACTTTCAGGATATAACGAGTGGAGTAAGCACGACTTCGTTAAGTAGTGTTGTCCGAGCTTGTGGAGGGTCCGCCCTTAGCAGACAGGTTTCAATTTCTTCAAGATAATGAGTCCTCATTTGTGGAATTTGGTTTACGGTTGGCATGCTGGAGAGCACATGTTTTTGTCGACGGATGCTCCTATTTTCACTTCACTGAGTTCCTCGGCTAACCCGATCTCCTGAAAGAAGGTAAGTCCCAAAAATCTTTATTCTCAACGTGCCAAATCAGACTCGTAAGGAAGAAGCTCAGCCTGCTTGGGCTCGACCCAATCCCTGCCACTAGGCAGGCACCATTCGCGTGCTTATCTCAACTTCTTTGCTTAAGGAAAGGACGATCAGGCTTCAGGAGACTCTGTCTGGAATATCGTTGAAGAACTTGACCCATTTTCTCATTACTTTTCGGAAAACAAAAGGCTGTCCAAGTCCCAAGCCAAGCTTAGAGCAGGATCTGCCCTTGTCTTCTTTCGGGAGGAATGAACTCCCTTTTGCTTTCCTTTGTCCGCTTCCACGACATTAGTGGCTTAGCTCTTATAGCAGAGAGAGCCAGGTCATTGGGAATGATTTGTCCCCGGGCGAAACATCTCTGATAACATTCCATCCTTTGGATTTTGAGACTCTTTCGCAATCAAATTCTTTTTTTGTTCTTTCCCCGGGGGAATGAATCTGAGCAAAGCAAAAAGGGCAGGAAAGCTTGCTTGACATTCTTCAGTCAATTCTTCTGGTCGATCCGAGGGGAAAGAGAGCAATCTTCCTTCGAATAGTGGCAGGTTTAATAACTGGACTAAATGTCTCGTTAAAATATATAGAATCTGCTGTGGTTGAGCTAGTTTTCTAGGATTGACTCCCGCACAGGAAAGAAGGATAAAGTCTTCTTTGCAGCGACTTTGTTTTCAGATTGGCCCTCCAAACCCCGTACCTCTTCACCAGCTATAGGATGCGTCTGCCCAGTAATATATTCAATATTGTGCTCCACTAAATGCCCTTCCGGTAACTCAGGACCGGTCACATATTGCAGCCTCTGATAGGGAAGAATCGGAACGGAAGGCCTAGTCTAGCCTGGACGGAAGGGTTAGTCTTACTGCTGCTCTTATTCTTAATCCACCACTTCCTTGACGCCGCGCTTGAAGGGCCAGACACATGCGGTGATATCTCTTCTACTAAGACATTTACTGAGGAAGCAGAAGCCCTTTTGAAAGAAGCTATTCAGGAACAAAGGGCGTTATAGTGACCGTGCTCGGATACCAGCCCTGCGTCAACATTGATCAGGACGCGGCCTTTGGATGGACGATAAGCCGGATGGAGCGCACTGTCATCGATATTGGAAAAGCCTTGGGAGAGTGATATCACTCACACTATGCCCTGCTTTCCTCGGGAGTGAGAAGTGAAACTCCTTCTCTCCTTCTCGATGGCTCCTTTTTCATTCTTGCGAAAAAATCGACCAGAGGACTAGCAGCTCTTTAGCGCCCTGGAGAGACCGGGTACTGAGATGGTTCTTCTCATTGCCCTTTCTAGTTCCGGAAGACATGTAAGCTTGTGAATAGGGAAATAAAGTTGGAATAATTGGTAATTTCGCTATCCCTTTCGGCTAGTGTAAAGTGAAATAGGGTAGCCAGTCGATATCTTAAGATATGGGCATATCAGGCTCAATCGAAATCTCTATTCTTTTGTCTTTTGACATTTTCTATCTCTTCAACTCGTTTCGTATACTGAATTACAGTTTAGCTTACTTATTAGATTGAAGAAAGGGTCGACATAGTTGATTGGCCAGTCAATCCATTGCGACTGTTCTGGAGCTTCATAATGCTCATGATATAACCAATCTCACTCAGGCGCTGTCAGAGGCGGGTTACTTGAACTTCCACATCTCGCCACTCGGGGAACGGGGCTGCTTTCTCATCCAACTTGCGGATACCAATGTCAAAGAATCCTTCTTGCACGAAAAGAGGCCCCAGATTTCGAAATTTATTAAGAGGGATGCGGCCATGGAACGTTGCTACTCACCGAGCGGGAAGAGCTTTCTATATTTAGAGCGAATTGGAAAGGGGAGTTGCTTGCGGGGGAAACGAGTCCAGTCTCAGTTCTAGCCGGGAGAAAACGCCACAAGTTATAAAAAATCCTGTGTCATTATAATAAATCTCCAGCAGTTCACTTCTTTCTTTCAATTCGTTTCGTATACTACACTCATACCATCCTACTAACATGTTTCCACGCCATCGGCTTGTTTGGTCCGGTGAGAGACCGGCAAATAGCGCCTAGTTGAATAGGAAACCTTTCAGAATTACAGAACCCGAGGGGGTTTTCGAGCGCTGTGGTAATACAATACAAGGTCGGAATCAGTTATAAGAGACTTCTGTAGTGTACGCTGTCCATACCACTGCTACAAGAGTTGAACGGTGCAGGAGGCACCCTGAGTTACCGGGCACTACAAGAAAAAGATAGATCTGCCTCGGTTAAGAGACGTTGGCTGAACAGGAATCCACACTCATATATTAGTCTTTCCACTAAGAAAGTAGAACATTACAAGAGACTAAGTTAATCGCAGGTCTTTAATCAGTGAAACGTCAATATCATACATGAGAAAGGAGACAGTCCTGCAACCAAAAGAAGGTAATCAAATCTCCATTCGGCAGAGGACATGGAGAATCAGCTTCTGCCAAGAACTGCGGCAGAAAGCCAGGTAATTTATTACTCGGGGCTTCAGTTGATGATCTCCTCCCCGTGACTTGCTTGGACTGCGATGGCCGTTTGAGTCTATAAGTCATATGACAAGGAGACTTGAAAAGACCTTCTTCCTAGGAAAGTCCAAGCATTCAATACATTTTTCTTGCTGGGATATTGGCAAGGATTTCCCAGCTCTTCGAGAATCTCTAATCGGTGATAGGCTCAAGAGACCTCTACCTCTGATCCAAGATTGGATAGCCTAAGAAGAAGCTACCAACATGCTTACCCGAACAAGCAGTTAAGCAAGGGAAATTCATCTTTTCTTTTTCTTTTAAAGCTCAAATCACACACACTCGCTAACAGATATGTTATATTATCAAGCTCAGTCCTTCTGCAGCCACGGTAGACCTTCAAAACACCATGCCACTTAAGATTTGGGCAGCATATTAAGATTCTCTTTTACCTTTTCTTGATCACAGTTATCAGCTAAAGACTAGCAGTGGCAGCGAATACGGTCACGTTCACCACTCATACTAAGCGAACTGAATGGAATTGTGAAAGTAGCAAGTCTCTCTCGGGGCGCGGCAAGGCTCTATGAGACCTCGACGTCCCTGTAGAGCTAGTGGCACCCGTGTCAATGATTAAGCCTTCAAAGAGAGTAGTCAATCCACTTAAGGTTAAAGTACCTTGCCTATCCGAAGTGAGTTGTATTAAGATTGGAAGCCAAGCTGAATAGCCGTGACGCGGATCGTTCGGGGGGAATTCTATTCAACAGGAATTGAAAAACCTTTCCCTTTGATTAGTGAATCTTCCGAAATTGAATCTTATCTCGCGCTTGAACTTCAAAACTGAAGGTAATGAGCCGAAAAAGGGAATTTCTCTAAGCCAAGTCGATCGCCTTACGAGGCCGTTAAGGGCAATTGAATCCATCCTGGGCGAGAATAATCAACCTATTAATGCAGACGAAAGAGTGGTAATGTTGTAGAGCAGGTAAAGAAGAGGTGAAACACTGAAACTGTCCCACATCCGCCGTCTCTTAGGTTCTACGCAAGTGTCTTTCCACTTCATTTAATTACACATCCCAGGTAAGTTCAGACGGAGAAGGGAACTTTATTATCACCTAGGTCAAACCGTGATCAAGTAGAAAGCTCATAGACGTCTGGTAAGAACTTTGCATTGGACTGTGGAACAGAGAGAAAGGCATCACATAAAAGCCTAGAAAGGAGATCTCTGGAAAAGATCGCCTAAACTCCCGGTACTGAGACAGTAGTTCATTAATACGTACCCTATTGGGCTGACTGGCGGTATACCAAGCCCCAATTTCGAGGACCTGTTCGCATGCCTATACAAATGCGAATTTCACCATATCATATATAAAATAAATAAGAATCGTCTAGCCGGTCCCATCGAATATATAGCTCTACCAGTAAATATCAAGGGTTATTCAAGGTGCTATTCAATTGCCATCTCAGCAGCGTATAGCAGTACCATCTGAAATCTATTTTACATCTCAATATCATAGATTATTTAAGGAATCTCCATCCTACAGCAAACTATTCTGCTAAAGTTAGAAAGTCGAGTTATAAAGATAGTAAGTCAGTGCAACTTGGTCTGGAACGACTATAAAGATTCTGTGGACCTTAAACGTTTAGTCGTCTGTTAAAATATTAACAATATCATGATTGATTAGCATGCCTTTACTAATATTCTACCTTTGATACCGGATTCGCTTATCGGCCATGCCTCCTCTTAAACGGATTCGGAAAATGAAATATTCCTTACTCCACGACAATCCGTCTCGTCCACGTCGAGGGGAATGGGAGGCTCAAGAGACCACCAGGTCCTTCTGAGAATTCATGGATCCTTGCTCCATCTAGTGAACCTGAACGAGGCCAGTCGGAGGCAGCCGAAGCCACATCTACTGGGCCGAGCCGTGGAGCAAGCTGGACCATCATCGCGGCAGTGCTAAATCCCTAAGACCGTTGATAGAGATTCCTCGGATTTGCGATCTCTTGCCCGATGAAGAGCCTCCGTCGCCCTATATGAAGCTAATTCGCTTCCCCCGTCCCAGGAAGCGCTGCCGGAGCAGCCGGTACCTGAACCGGTACCGCTGCCTGCTCCTGAACTGAAGGGGGAAACCTAAGACGAATGGTCTCTATTCTCGATTTCCAATTCATAGTGGAACGCAATGCAGAGGCCGCGTTGGTGGATGATGGAGTTAACCCCAATGTCATTCTTGCCAGGTATACGAACATTCGCGGGATTCTCCATTCTCCGCAAGGGAGCTTTTAACCGAGAGGACCTATCACTCATACGTGACCCAGATAAGGGGGTACCCGGTGTTCCCTATCTGCGCATTATGAGAGCAATTCGGAACTAGTTTCTCTTGCGCGAACGATGATCCGTCTTTCGTTGTAGTCGCGACCCCGACGGACCTAGGGATGGGGATGCGGCTCGGGCGTAGTAGGTCTGGACGCCTAGCATGAAAGAGCCTTCTCTGGTATCGGCGCTATACCTTAGTATCTCTCTAGCTTCCAGTCTATATAAAACGTAGTAGTTAGCAGAGGTAAGCATGACGACTAGCTGCCGCTTTCTTTCATAGCAGAGCCATTATTCCCGGCTGGCATAGAAGTCTCTCGCGCGGGCGAAGGAGATGCATTTCTGGTACTGGTATGGTAGTATTGGACAAGTTCTCAGGGAATAATCTATTTCTTTCTTCTTTCTGCCTTTCTTTCCCATGACGACTAGGAAGAGGCAAATAAAGAATTTCACTTTGAATTTCGGACCTCAACATCCTGCTGCTCATGGTGTTTCACGATTAGTATTGGAAATGAACGGAGAAGTGGTGGAACGTGCGGAACCACATATTGGATCACTCCAGTGCGGCACGAAGCCGCTGATGACGAGTCGGCTCCTATGCCGCTAGCTATGCCCTGCTTGGTCCCCCGGCACGGTGTAGGTTCTGTAGCGCGTCATGAGCACCGGGCTTAGTTAGGGGCGAGCAACTCAAGCGAACCGCCCTAGCAACCATAGGGACAGAAGGGAGAAGGTTGTGAAGGTGGCCTCGTTATCCACACCTCCGGTCGGATGAATGGAGGACCGACCGACCCGGGTTTCATGAGCGTTGGCGGGTTCTGGAGTGCCTGTCAAGGGCACTAGCGCATACCCCGGGGTGATCATCACCACCTGCACCTCACATCTCGGCACAGTGGAACGTGTAACCCGCCTGCTGTTCCATTCAACTACATTTCTTCCTGTAATACATAGCCTAACAGAACGCAGCAGCGAGGGACAACCCGCTCATACAGCCAGCGGGGAGGATGGCACTACTGGCAAAGACCGGCCGGCGAAAACGCCGCAGGCGCGAAGCGTGGTAGGCCTGCGCCGGGGGAGCATAGGTAGGAAAGTACCGGACGGTGGAAGAGCCAGGGGAGGCCGGGTCATTTGACGGAAATTACAGGCTTTTTCCTATTCGAGAAGGAGCGCTTGTATTAATTGCGGAGCGAAGTTCAGCCATTAGGAGTAAAGGGAAGTGTATTCATTTTTGGAAAAAAGAGAGAGCGAGCTTCAATAAATAGTGAAAGAAATAGTGAATGGTCTATAAAACAATAACAATTTCTAATATATAAATAAGAAAAATGCAATAATTCTATTCATAGATAGGTATAACAGACAGCGCTGCCTACACGCGAATTAGCTTCTGAGGTTGAGCAGTCTCAATTTCACTACAGGAAGCTTTAGCTGAATGCCGGGCTGAGCCACCTCGAATGACGTGAGCCGCATGTGGGGAGACCCGCACGTACGGTTTTTAGGGGGATCCGGTCGAAAGACCGGCCGGCGCCCACCCGACTAGGGGGACTGAGAAATTAATAGAGTACAAAACTTATCTTCAAGCTTTACCTTATTCTGATCGTTCAGAGGGCGATCGCGGGGTCACTGAATGAAGTCCTCCGTTTGAGGACCCGCAGCGAGGCAGAGATGACTAAGTTACATATGTAATATGGCGACGACAACAGCATGTCGTAGAAGGAGATAACAGGTGGAGCAAACGACCCACTATGACTAACCTAACCTATCTACAACTACATCCTCGAGCAGCAGTCAAACGGAGTTGTGAATGCGAGATGCCAGCGGAATGATCGGCCGGACAGAGGCTAGGGCTGCTTCCTTCCCACCGCGTCCTTCCTTGTGTGTCGGAGATATAAAGCGAGTGCACCGAAAAAGAACGGGAACTGGGTCGATCTATTATATGGCGAAGCATCCGAAGCATAACTGCACACTCACATGATCTTTGCCGAGAGATAGGAGCATTCGGTGGAACCGGTGAACTACACTTGCTTTTGGATAGATGTGTGGGACAGAGGGCTCGTGGTACCTGCTGCCCACCCTTCCTCCTCTGCTTTGAGAACCGTGTGAACGGAGAGTGGGCAGAAGAGAAGGAGGTCCTCATATGGAGTCGTACACTTACTTGAGCAGTGCGGGAGACTAGGGAATGGGGCGTGCCAGACGAAGCTTTACAACGATAGGGCTTTTCTTGGATTTTTTCTTAGTGATTGGAAAGTAGGGCGCCAAAGGCGTTCGTGATTCTCTGAGCCGGTCTGTATTTCCCTCGGGAAACTGGTCGAGAGAGATGACAGCACTCTTTTCCCCTTTTCCTTACCGGGAGAGCAAGAAACTCTTATGGCCTTCACCCCCCGCCCGGAAATAGAGAGAACCCCCTTCTGATCCATTCATTTCTGCAAGTAGGGAGGTAAGAAGAAATCCTTGCCCCCCATTCGAGGTCGGGTGGCCTCGCCCCACAAGCACTCAACCTTCCTTTTGCTCTTCCTTCGGTTTGCCTCCACGAACACGCCGCCTAGGAGCCCTAGCCCTACTCATATTCCAAAGGCGACCAGCTTTCAATACTAGTTCTTACCTGCCATTTTCCAATATTATTGAATAGCGGGGCTAAGATAACTCAAATGGGAGAGCCGTGTTATGGGTGACTTTATTGCCCGGTTCAGAGAGCACTTGTGTATGTGATGCAAGTGAACGTGTACGAAAAAGCTGTCGTAAAGTTTCGTTCTTCGTTCCGTCGTTGACCCTATCTATGTTTCTATGATGGCCCAAGAACACGCTCATTCTTCAGCTGTAGAGAGACTTTTGAATTGCGAGGTACCATTACGAGCTCAATATATACGAGTGTTATTCCGTGAAATAACTCGAATTTCAAATCATTCACTTGCTTTAACTACTCATGCTATGGATGTGGGAGCATCAACTCCGTTCCTGTGGGCTTTTGAGGAGCGGGAGAAATTGTTGGAATTCTATGAAAGAGTCTCGGGAGCCAGGATGCATGCCAGTTTCATACGACCAGGTGGAGTGGCACAAGATCTGCCTCTTGGCTTATGTCGAGATATTTCTTCCTTCACACTTTTTTTTTCTTCTCGTATCGACGAATTAGAAGAGATGTCAACCGGAAACCGTATCTGGAAACAACGATTAGTGGATATTGGTACTGTCACTGCACAGCAAGCAAAGGATTGGGGATTCAGTGGTGTAATGTTAAGAGGTTCAGGGGTATGCTGGGATTTGCGAAGAGCAGCACCTTACGATGTTCATGACCAATTGGATCTTGACGTACCAGTAGGTACCAAAGGAGATCGCTATGATCGTTACTGTATTCGTATCGAAGAGATGCGACAAAGTGTTCGGATCATTGTCCAATGTCTTAATCAAATGCCTAGTGGCATGATCAAAGCCGATGATCGTAAGCTATGTCCTCCATCACGATGTCGAATGAAACTATCCATGGAATCGTGCGCCGTGTGAAACGTAGATCATCGCCGTTCTTAACCGAGACTCAGGTTAAGCTCCGTCTCGGAACCTTGTGGGGTTAGGAGTAAAGCATCCCGAGGTTGGCGCATCTCGTTGAGCGTGTAGAAGCATTGGGAACCCTAATTTATTTCAAGAAAGCCCTTTCTTTTCCCGTCCCCCCGCCCCGGCATAGCGCTTCGCTTCCGGTTCTTCGGAAGAATCCACTTACGTCTCCCTTCTTCATTGATCTTGGGGGAAAAGGATTTTCTTGTTACCAGTTGGGAAGCTAGACATCAAGTAAGTGGCTTGATGAGGATAACTAAGCTGACACGCCGGAGTTGGCTGCTGGCACAAGAGGGTCGTGCCTTACCGCACCGCAGGCGGACGCGCGGTAGCGTTCGTGGTGGTGCTTCAGGATTCCAATGTACTGCGTCCAAGATCAGAACGAGCTTACCGGCGGACCACTGCCGTCCCATTCTTGAGTGAGCTGGAGCGCAGCCATCTTATCCACTGAACTAGCTAGAAGCTATCGCTTCGGGTCGAAGCATTAAAAGAAAAGGACTTGAAAACGCGGCGGCATAGGAACCACGGGACCCCTATTAGTAAAGGGAAAACGTAAGTGCGCTCCTGCGCCTTACTAATATAATAAAAAGAAAAAGCCCTTTTTAATAGAAAATGAAATGTTGGTAAGCTTCATAGCTCCAACCTAGTTTTGGGGCAATTATTATAGCGCCTTTGTCTAGGTTGGGTTGCTGGATACGGGATCCTTGTAGTAGGCTGGACCAACATCCATCCGAGAGAGGGCAGTCTTTAGAAAGAACAGGGCAATTTCATCGCGCCTGGTGAGCCAAGAGGTTCTGAGTGGGAGTAGATCAGAGAATGCTTCGCCTTTTTTCTCTTCTTCCCGCCCTAGGCAAAAAGAGGGATTAGCATTATGAAATGATAACTAAGACGAACCGGCGCTCCGCGCAATGAGAAAACGCTCTAGCGCGCGAACTAGCGAGGGTTCAAGACTTAGCCGAGCATTAGCGAAGCGCCTCGCTAGTTGAATCTAGCTTCGCTAACTCAAAGCGCTGTAGTAGCGCCGAAGCCCTATGCTGAACCAAGGACGCTCCGCCTTCTCTATAGAAGGAGTCAACTGAGTTATGAACGAATTAGCTCCTTTGTAATGGCTCAATCTATAGATAGAAAGCCCTATGATGGGAAACTACCACGTTAGGTTTGGAGAGAGATGGACCGGTTATATAAAAGAGGGAGCAGATGCAAGCTTTTTCTTTCAATAGCCGGACTACAGGATCATCGGTCTACTCTACCTCAATTCACCATTTCGAACCTTATACAGAAGGTTTTTCCGTACCAGCTTCTTCTACCTATACCGCAGTTGAAGCACCTAAAGGAGAATTTGGTGTCTTTCTGGTCAGTAATGGAAGCAATCGTCCCTACCGTCGTAAAATAAGAGCACCTGGCTTTGCCCATTCACAAGGACTCGATTCTATGTCCAAACATCACATGCCAGCAGATGTGGTCACCATCATAGGTACTCAAGATATTGTGTCTGGAGAGGTGGATAGATAGGACTAGTACTTTCTCGATCAGAACCCTAGCTTTATTGCGAGCCAAAAAGAACGATGGATTCCCCTTACCCTTCTATCTTCAGTACTAGAGATGAACGAATGTAATACGCCCGAAATTGAGATCGATTCTTTCTGTTGTTGGAATTTCATGAACGCTCCGCCAAGACGAGTTCAGTCGAACAGCATAGTTAGTAAATAGAAGTGGTTTAGAATCCTTTTAAACAACTCTAAATTCAAGGAGCCACCACAGCTGTATGCACAATGATTGGATTAAACTTCTTCCTTCATTATCGCACAAAGTAACCTTCTTCTTTATAATCACCGCTCCATTTCGGGGGCATCCCATTGGTCCATTTTGCGTCAAGTCCATGTAGCATAGGAGGAAGTTGCCGCATGCAACTGGCGCTGGTGAGTACTTGGCAGCAGGTGGTGGGTTTTTGGGGATGGTCTTACTCGGCTCTCTGGACTATGCCGCTGAGTCGAATGCCTTCTGGAAATCTTCACCCGCCTCCACATCCAAGTCCGTTGAGTCCGTGCCCTTCCTAACGAGGGTTAAGAGCGCAAGCCGACCGACCACATCTATAGAGTGCTAGAAGCTTCGCCAGAAGCAAGCAAGACGAGGTTCGTAGACAAGGCTCGTTCCGTACAACACTTCTCTACCAAAAGCTACAAAGGATCTGAAGAGAAAATGAGTCTTTCTGCTCATGTTGGCCCTACAGAATGACGTCGGCACCACGTGGCTCTTTGGTGGTAAGGAGCCTTTCTAAATTCTAATCTTGTTTTCTCATCTCCTTTGACCCTTCCTGATAAAAGACAAGGATTTTCGTCGAAAGCAGTCGGAACCGCAGATGGAGCCTTAATAATGTCGCTACGCCATGGATTTACGTCCTCAAATTTCCATCCCACTTCGTTGTCTTTCTCTTTATTTGAAGCTAGAAAGCCACTTGTCTGGAAAAGTCATCTTGCAGTGGGTGCCGCACTTCCACCCCAACTCCTGCAATTCTCTTGTGTTATTCTTAGCCTCAAGTGTGCTGCGCTACAAGAGTTGATTCAATTGCATTTTGATCTCTCTCCCACCCAACATTGATTCAATCCATTTCTATTGCAGGGGGGGCATAGCACCCAATATGTTGACGAAAGCAGCCCGGAAAAGAAGCAGCCTTGGCTTTTCTACTTTACTTTAGAGGTCAGGTCGACGCCGGCTATCTATCTATATATATGGTATGGGACTATGAACCGAATCGGAAAGAGGCACAACTACAAGAACTTCAGTGGATCGATGCGAGTTTAACGTAGCCAGTCTTGTCTCTTCAGAGATGAGTTCAGCAATAACGGTTTCAATGGTAGGGAATGGATCACGATGCAATAGTGACTAAGGGCGAATAAAGGCCAAGAGGATAAGTACCTAAAAAAAGGTTGACCGATACGAAACCGGATAAAGAGTTGATGAGCGCTGCGTTGCAAAGGGATCGACAAATGGAGATGGACTAAAATAAAAAAGCTTCATCGTATCTTGGTCACTGAAAGAACTTGGCTTGGAAAAGACTGCAGACTTGCAATTCTTCCTGAAGAAATGACCGGATATTCGAATGAGGCTCGACGTAGTTGAGGAAAGAGCTGAGTTAACTCTACCCGAATGGGCGGAGAAACTTGGGCAATTGCTAGCAGCTCTAGCAAGAAGAAGAAGAACATGCCTTCCTTCGTAGAAGGAATTCTCCAGAGCTGTGCACCTATCTGACTACTTGGTCGTTAGATCTAGGATGTGACTCTAAAGTGCTGTCTTCTGTTTAGTACTACCAGCTTCAAGAGCGGATCAAGACCATTCTATTAGTTAGGTAGTACTCAATAGGATAGTAAGCAAGCTGCCTTAAGAGCTTTCAGGTTATAAAATTCTTGCTCCTACTCAGCTCGTGGCCTAGCAACCATCTCCATCTAATGGGTTATAATTCAATACATCGTTTTCTGCCGGAGTCAAGAAAGAGCCTCCAACGGCTTTTGCAAGAAATGAATCAGATCTCGTTAGCGGCATCTAGTTATCTTTGAATCAAGCTGCTCGGACCTAATTACTTTAGCCACTGGGACCTTATTGAGTGCGCTCCTTGCTAGGCTTAACCCTTGCAATGGACTACCCAAGGTGGGAGAGTATGGTAGTGGTGGACCGATTTTAGAAATATGCCACCTTCATCCCGGCTCCTACATACTGCTCGGCAGAAGAGACCGCCTACTTGTTCCTGAAGTACATCGTCAAGTATTGGGGCGTGCCCCGGAACATTGTTATGACCGAGAGTCGAGATTCACGGGACGGTTTTGGACCGAACTGGGTCTCAGATCGATTTCTCGACCTCCCCGGGCAAACGGAGCGTTTTCATTCCATGCTTGAAGAATATTTAAGGCACTTTGTGAGTGCCCCTTTCTCTAATAGTTGGTCTGCCCTTTGCTGCTATTACATGAGCTTGAAAGAGCTTTCTTTATTTAGAACACTTCTTTCTTTCTCGAAAAGGAATGACTCTTGCTTGAAAAGAAATCTCATCATTGTGACGAGACCCCTTAGGTCTATCAAGCTCTCACATCTTTGTTGATTATTTCTTTTCTCCGCTGCTGTTCCAGAGGAAGCTACTGAGACAGTGGTTGTCTCAGCTAGGCAAGTGGAAGTGACCGTGGTTTTTAATTATATAAGATAGTGGAAGACACATTTCTTGGGCTATTAACATAGCACCTTGGATGGAATTTCATCCACAGAACCGAGAACAGATGGAATTGACACTGCACCATGGGCGGATGTGCAGGTTATTAAGGAGCCCCTTTGCTCTGTTTTCGTGAAGAGCCCGGTGTCTTCAAATAGTGAGGTTGGTACGAGCCCTTGGTCCTATGGGTATGGAAGGAAAGTAGTCCTTGGGGTGGAGTTCAAAATAGGTAGGCCCTTCTTTACCCCGGTCAGGCGAGAGCTTTTACCCATTCATTCGTTTGTTCCGCTCAGCAAGTTACCTATTCTTGTTGGCATTGAGAAGCTGGGGACAAAGTAGTGCTATTGCCTGCGCGGGAAAGAGCTTCATTCATAACTCCATGGTGGGCGAGCAGAGTGAGTTGAACCAGTTCCCGTAGTTGGGCACGTCACTTCGGCAGGAGAAGGTTTGATCCGAAGAATGGCCAAGTCAAGTAGTTGGCCTAGTTGTTCCATATAGTATAAAAGGGCAATTACATAGCACCTTTTCCGAGTCAAAAGACAAGTAGGGCTAGCTAACGGACGATGAGGATGAAGTGAAGGTTTATGAGGGAAAGTAATTTCGGAGCTCTGACTGATAGTTCCATATAGGATATCGAAACCAAGAAGGTGGGGGTCAGAAATGAGTAGCGTAGGTGATACCGATAGGGTGGTTGGATACGCGACAGCAACGGCAAGGCACTCTTGACCCCGTCCGTAGAGGGTCGGTACGAATGAGACTGTGCTAGAGATCGCAGTGAGCAAGTATGCGACTGGGTGGTGGTTTTGAAACTCGATTTGTCGCAACAAGAGGCTCGAGAGACCTTTTCAAGTAGCCAATAAATTCAGCCGAATGAATATGCCTGTCCAAAAACCTCTGAGTCGAAACTGGGAATAAAGATCTAGGATTCAGAAAGAGCAGTGAACTTCAATTTCTAAAAAAAGGGCACGAACGGTATAATCAGCTTTCCCGAAACGCTATTAACGATACTCTACTTGCTTTCCAGTCTAACCCAATCGTCCCTGAAAGGGCCACTAGTTAGTAAGACTCTATATTCTCTTCTAAACCTATCTATACAATAAACATGGAAGGTATGTAGTTTCATAAATTACGGGAATTCCATTCAGGCTGAAAAGTGCGAGACAGAATCGAGGGGAAAGTGTAATGGATAAAGAAAAGAGGTCAACTAGGGCAAAGGGCCAAAGAGAGAAAGAACCACCAGCGGCTGTGGCTCCACCGAGTTTCCCCGGTAGCCTACCAGTGAGAACTACTAGGCAGGAAGGGTCTAGTCGAATTCAAGGAAAAGAAAGATTCCACGGCGATCTGAAAGTTGTTAGTTCAAGAGATGAACTAGACGGGAATCCGTTTTGGGCGATGCGAGGTCGGGCACTACCCACACACAATACGAGGGAGAGACCTAGGTGGGGTTACCGGCCTTTCTTATGTCAGAGTATCTTATTCTTTAAAGCCCCTCAAAAAAAGATAGAACAGCTCTGACCTATCAGGCTTGAAAGCAGATCATTTCGTTGACCGTCTATTTTCTAGAAAAAGTTATAAAATAGAAGATTTGCAAGACTCGAGCAACTCAATTCGGACAAGGAAGTGCTTTTGCTTGCTCCAGATGAGATTGGTCCAGTTCTTCTCTAATAGTTCCAAATCGACTTCCATGTAGCACATCGAAAGTCACGCCCGTAATACATCAGTCAGGATCGTTAACGTATACTCGACTTGTGTAATAGATTACAAAAGAAGCTTATGGCAAGCATTAACTGTTCATTCAAAAGGGAATCGATGGAGGCCGGGGTCAACAAGGGAAGAAAACCCAGGACTCGATTACTGACCCTGGTTTGATGTAATCTCCAAGGTTTCTATTGCAGGGAAACGATGTCTTGAACCTGGCGAATTCGCTTCTTCGGTTTCAGCTAGGAAGGTATGGTTGGCCATTAAAGGACTGTAATTTGTGGAGCAGTTTGAGAAGATTGGGTCACTTTGCGCGATCCAGGCAGTCTTTCACGCATCCCCTTTTTCGAGCCATATTTCCTTCTCATTGTCTCTGCAAAGTAATAGTTGACGGTCTAGTGTTGTTTGGGTTTCTGATGAATTTCATAAACTTATTTTCAGTGCTTCATTTCCACACCATCGTGTCTGCCAGAATAAAGTAGAAGATCCATCACGAACACGGAGACAAGAAAGATTATATAGAAACCAGACCGATGCACAGCAGAATTCCCAAATGTCTTTCCATGGTTTGGACACTCTTGAAGGCATGTCAAGGGGTGATCTGTGGAAATGGTCATAGCAAACCCCAGCCGCAGCTTCGAAAAGAGAAGATCTCAATCTCGGCACAGAAGAACCTAAGAAAGTGCTAATCAGTGGCACACTCAGCCCCACAAAGAACAGATTGTGGCTATCCTCCGCTCTATAGTAGCGATGTCCAGATCTTGAAAAATATCTACTTTAACACAAGGGCCGGTGAGAAAATCTGAACCATAGCAGAACTAGACTTACCCACCTGCTATTGTCTTTCATTGGAAGACCGAGCGCGAGTTGGAATAAAGCGCTACAAGCAAGTTTCAACTGTTAGTAAGAAAGATAGAGTAGCACCTTGCTCTTGCTCCCACAAGGATGGATGTAATTCAGGAAAAAAAACCACTCTATTTTAGAGTTAAGCTAACGATCAATGATCCCTCATAAAGATCCGCTGCGGGAAATCTGCGAGCTTGCAAATCCAACTGAATTACGTTGCTACCTGGATTAAATTCAAGGGGCGGGCAAACAGACGATCAATGGACTTTTTCTTCTTCATCTTCGACGCTAGCTGCTGAACTTATTGAAAGACTCGATGGATAACGCGACCTAGGCTCGAGAGACCTGGGAGAAAGCGTTGGATCTTTGGGAAGTCCGCGTGGTCTAGCTGGGATTAAAGAAATGAAAGGTGAACCTGTGCAATCAATACATCGACTGGCAACTCTCAACTGACGCTACTGGCTATGTGTACTTCAGCTAAAGCTTCCACTCCATATAGTCCAATACGGACTTTCCCACAGACTGGTTATGACAGGAAGAAGCCGAAACTGAATCCCCTGAATTATAGCTATAGCATTCCATCATTTACCACTGCCTCGGCTTCCATCCTAATAAATGGAAGTGAATTCAGAGAAGCCTGGAGGAGAAGAGAAGGAACACTTCTGGAAAGACTTGGACGAGCGAATAAGCTCCAACTGCTTTTCACTCGAATAAACCGTGGATTATATCTCTGCCCGAATCTTATTCTTGGATCTTCTTTGTCAGATTGAGAAAAAGAGATGCCATACTGGCTTTAGTTAGGGATTTAACCTGGGGTTGTGCTTCCCGTGGGTGCAATAAGCAAATAATTTCGACCAATAAAGAAAGGGAAAGCTTGCTTGCACTACATCGGCATCCTTCCCGAGAAGTGGAAAAGAGATGGCAGATTCTTTAGCAAAGGAGATGAACCCTAACGGCAGGATGACTTTTTTTCGGATCAACCTCAATGAAGCGTAACAGGCTTAAGTTTCTATTACATAGCGCCTCTCTCCTCTGCTTGGATGCACAATTCCGTGCCTTATTTCGGGCATTGGGTAAAAGGGGAATGAGTTTATCCTTTGGTGCCCCTGGGAATCCCACCACCGTTTCTTTGCGCGCCTTCTGCCTGTCCTTTCCTGACTCTCTCTGGTTGTGAGTCTAGTGGAAGTACTCTATGTTTACGATTAGCAAGAGGTCTCCTTTATTTACCATTCACCCCCTGGTTGCAAACCTTGTCTTAGTCTCGTTGGAGCCACGCCCTTTTTTTGGAATAGAACAATTGGCTGGTAAGTCCAATTATTCCGAGGGCCGGTCCAATCCGGGGTCTCACCGCTCCTTCTTCCAAGTGAAAGCTGGCTAATATGAGGAGGAATCCCCAAGGAATTAGACCAAAGTGGCATCGGATCCTGCCCCGGGAATTATCCGATTGAAAAATGATCCATCCGACAAAGCTTTTCAAAGTGCTACTCAATACCACGGTGGGGTGGTAGCACCAAGAAGCAGAATGATGATGCAAAACATATTGATCAAGTTGCCGCCGCTACAATTGATGAGTTTCTCCTTGTTTATGATGACCTTGCAAGACAAGATGACAGGGCAAAAAGGGGGGGGTCTATCTCTACCTCTACCCGTGCTCCCCCAATGTTTTATTTGGGAATGCCATTCTTAGGTTCCTTATTCCGCCCTTTCTCAAGAGTCGTCTTTCGTACTTTCACAGATCGCAATCTCTATGTATAATGTCTGACGGTGGAAAAAGCAAGTAACGGGAGACTTGAGAAGAGCTCAAGAGACACATCAACAACATCAGAGAAAGGCAACTTGGGATAATGTGAGAAGATTAGGTCTCTTTACACAGGAGCCTTCTAAAAGTAGTTGGGGCTAAGAAAGCAGGGCAATTATATAGCTCGAAAAGAGAAGGAAAGGAGTGGCTAGCTTCATCTGCGCAGTCTTCTGACTGAGCGGGTGGGTTCTTACTCCATCACAACTCCCCTCTTTGTCCAGTTCCGCCTTCTGCTCCTGCTCAATTACATCGATGTTGTCATAAAAAAATTCTAACGAGGCAATATTGCATAGTAGGTTTGGTGCTTCGTCAGGTAGCAAGCTTCGGAGGGCCACCAGAAGTGCAGTCTCGTTCTCCTATTCTAGCTCCTCGGCTTCAGTTGAAGACTTCTCCGGTCGGGGAACGCAGGAATCTTCTTATACGTACTCTCTTTCTTTAGACGGAAGTCTCTGATTCCATTTCCTTACTACTGATGCCCATGTTCATCTATCTCTAATTATTCTAGGTTTCACTCTTCCTTATCTGCTGGCAGGTGATGCCCTTCGGTCTGACTACCAACAAGAGGCTTCCTTAAATAAGAACTACAGGTGTAGGCCTGCTCTTACCTTCACCGGTGAACCTCCTATCTCTTCCTAACAAATAGGGAATTTGTCCGTAGCAGAACAAACTGAGCAGTCCACATGAGGACCTGCCTAAAAAAAGAAAATCTCATTACGGGTGAGGGGAACTAAGAGAGAGAGAGCTAGAATGATCGACAGCTTGAAGAGGGAAGAAGAACAACACTAGTCTTACAATCGATCAAACTCTCTGGTATTTACCTCAGCGGGTAGGCGGTTTAGGGGCATCAATGCCTGAGTCAGAATGGATTTCGATGGATTGGATAGTGCTCAACCATTCTTTGAGACCCCGCTTATTTTGTTGGAATTGGTTCTTCTCCGCCTTTGTTATTTGGAAGCTTAGATGCGGGGATTGCGGCACTGAAGAAGACAAGAGTAAGAATCTGAGGAAGCGACTGATCTATTCTATTAAAATAATGCAGGTATTCCCCGAAACTACCTGTTCTTTCTAAGCTGTACGAGGCGCTATTTGCCCTCTCTTAGAAGGGCTTTTAATCGTGACGAGTTCGAGCCTTAGAAGCATGCGAAGGGATAGGTCTGGATATTGGCTATTGGATGCGGGGGTATTCCTCTCGGATCATATCATAAGGTTTGGTACCCTTGACTTCTCTTTGGTTGAATCGCGCGGTTAACCATTGAAAAGGGAAACTCCTAAAGGGTTCTTCTCGAAAGCCGTATTAGTAAGCTTATCAAACATTCACCGATTCCAAGTAATCAATTTCCTTTTGTGTGATCCCACAGGGACGGAGCCTTTTCCTTTTAGAGAATTTATTCGTTACCCCGAGAGAAGTATAATAAAGTCTGCGATGTGAACGGAAATGTGTGCCACCGGTCCCCCTTCTGAATGGGGAGCCGACTTGACGCCACCTGCTTGCTCTTGGCCTTGGCTGCTTAGAGACACTCGACCGATAAAGAAAGAGTTCTTTCTTGCATTAACTACAAGGAAGGGGTTACGTTTTGCACTAGTTCACGCTCTTGATTGCCTGTGTGGATATCTCCCGCTTAGCTTAGTTAGGAAGATAGACAAGAGAGCCCATGAGGAATCTTCTAGGACTGAGAACTTCAAAAGTACTGTTAGTCATCTTACTCCGGTGTTAAGTCTCCGGACACCGGTCGCTGGTTGATATGGAAGAAAAACGGATCCAACTGAGGCAGGCTAAGGCTGAGTAGAGGGCTTATCGACCCAGTCGCATGCCTTAGTGGTTTACGGAACCGCCTCACAAGAGGGAGCAATCCATAGATTTTTGACTCATGTTTATACACTCTTATGGGGAAGGAGAAAAAGGGCAATGCGGCTGGCATCTGCTCTTTCGAACCTCATGTTTTCGAGAAAGAAGAGTATAAATGAGGTCGATATCGGTCGATGAGGATTCTTTCAGAGATTTTGAAAATGTGGACTAAATGCCAGCCAGACTAAAATTCGCTTTCCGGCTTCCTCGCCCCAGGTTTTCCATTAGTTTAGCATCCGAAGCCCAAGCTTGCTAGCATCATCTGATCACTCATATCTATTTCATATCCTTGTGCTTTGCTTCCCTCCTCCATTTGGAAATTACCTCAAAGAGGAAGCTTTAGCTGACTTTGCCAGTTTTCCATTCACGTGAAACTTTTGAAAAATGGAGTTGCGGCAAGCGCACAAGCAGTAGCAGTGGCTGAAAAAGGCCTTTTATGATTGATACGTACAGTCGCGTTAGCAGCACCAAGTCTCAAGAGATATTTGGTTGTCTTCTAACATGGGCCCGTACCGTGCTAAGGCTCATTGTCGATTGCACATAGAGGAGCAAGAACAGTCTCTTCTACGATAATAGAAAAGAACAACTTGCTTGAATGTAGGTTCACGAGAACTCTTTCATTCCAGTTCTTTTTCTTACTTAAGAGAAATTTTTATTGAAGTGGCTGCTTGTCTGCCTAACTGGAAGCTTCACGAAGGACTAGTTCCAACGGGAAGGCGCAATAGAAACTATAAAGAAAATTGGCTATTTGGAAGCAACCAGCGAACGAAGGTCCGCAGAAAGAAGAATGTGCACTGGTTGATCTTCTTAGCTCCCTAATGGAATGCATCCGTCCAGGGCTCTTGGATACGCCGCAACTCCAGACAGACTGATGGAGATAAGCAAGCAGGGCTTGGGTCTATTACTTGAAATGCCGCCTTTACCCTTTTTTAGGCTCAGCTTCAACCGGTGATTGCACCAGTAGCAAAAGAGATCACCTCCGATAGAGGGCTGTGAACGGTCAAGATGCTGGATCTCTGACCAGGAGCCAACGGCTTCGGACTAGGTAAGGTGCCGAACCTCATGTTTTCGATCTCAGTAATTCTTCTCTATTGTTTTTATATTGTATTGTAGAAATTCCTTGTGTAATGGTTCAGGTAGGTCGGCTTGCGCGTACCCGAGCCAAGCAAGTTCATTGAATCCCACAATTGCTGGTGGTTCAGGAAGTTAAGAAGATTCATCCGTTGAATAAGTAATATGAATCCTGCTGCTATTGCCCGGATGACTGATCCTTCGACACAGGTTGTCGACCGAACTTCACAAGCAAGATCATTATTATTGAGTCATTCATTCTCTGGGTCTCTTTCCCTTAACTCTTAAGCCTTGCCTTCCGAAATCCGCTCCTGAAGTCACGTCTTTCAGTACTCGAACTGAAGTATTTAAGTTGGGTGGGAACATTCGCTCATTGATCGGAGGAGATTCTAGAAGGAACGACAGACTACGAATGCGGCTTGCAACTCCTACTCTATCTTCATTTTCCCCTTTAATATGGCGAGTATGCAAACGCCTTCTTGCAATCTTACCTTACCGTGCGTGTGAAAAAAGAAAGGGCAATTACATAGCACCATTCTTCACGGGTAAGGATAGGGAGAACTTGTAGAGATGTCATTTTCTATTTAGACTTTGGATAAGTAAAGGTGAGAGTCTTCTATTCATTAACATTCGCCGGAAAAGTAAAAAAAAGAAAGAATTGAGTACAAAAGAGAGTAGATCCGAAGCCGGAAGAAAAATAGTCAATATCTTCTTTTTCTGATCTAAATTTCGTCGTAAATTAAGGAGACCTTCGCGTATACCGTTGCGCCCCAGCTCTGATATTGTCATGAGTGCTTCGGCCAGGTAAAAGCCTTGGAGGGGTCCCACTAGTTAGAAAGACATATAGTTCTCAGGCTGAGTTGGGAGGTGTTTCGGTACCAATAAGTAGCTGATATTTCCAGCCAGATCATTTTCCACCAGCGATCGGCTTGATAGCAAGCAGGCAGGCAGCTAAGCGATGAGTCCTCCCCATCAAGAATTCGGCACTATTCAGACAAAGAAGATAAAAAAATGAATCAAGAAAAAGAAATGCATGGCAGACAACCGCTCCCCTGCCTTATGTAGGGAATAGCCTTAGCTGGCCGTGCCCCCGAGCTTATCCTTTCTAGTCTAATTTGGCCTCAATTATATTGTTAATCCTAAGTTATCAAGGCGTAAGATATGTTGCCCTCCAATGAATATAGAGAGGTTGAGTTGTGGTGCGATCATTGATTCGGGTGCTGCTTGACAAATAATGAGGCTTTACTTGGACAACTAAGAGGTCAAGTCACTGATTTAAGTCGAGTAAATCTTTTCTCTTGAAGAGAAGCACCAAAGAAGGGGTACCGGCCTACATACCTTACTTTCTATCCATCAATATGCAGTGGCCGAGAAGAAGGCTCCCCCGGAGCTTTGAGGGACTGAGCGGCTGCTGGCTGTAGATAAATAGATCCACTTTCGTCATTGCAGACAGCCCAACATTGCCCTTCTGCAAGCAAAGACAGATTGAGCTCACTCTTTTCCCACCGATGAAGCTAAATGCATCAGGGAGCCAGAAAGATGCCTTTAATTTCATTCCAACAAAATTGTGAGTGTCTTTGCAAACTAGAAATTTGAACAGGAGCTTGACGCTACATAGGCTTCCATTGATGGGATCCAGGTCTTCTTTCTTCAAAAAGCAAAGCCCTTCTTCGTCGAAAGAGCCCATTCCCTAAGGACCTTCGAGCTGGCAAGGCAGGTAAGCGACCCCTGTTTGTTTTTCCTCCCCGATATCAAAGGCATGCAAAAATACATTCATAAATCACGGACTGCTGTCATCATCGTTCTATCTATGGACGAATGGATAAAGCCCTCTCTCTGCTAGTTTTAGAAGACCGTCTTATAAACCGTAGACGCCGGACTTCTTCTCGAAAATCTAGAGTGCACATTCGATAGTGTGAATCCCATGGGTCGACTTTAACATCCATCCTCTTCGAGCGAGTCTATTGCCAGTGGCCTCCATCGAAGAGTTTTTTAGAAATGGCATCGGCCAGGGAAAATAAGAATCCTTGGGCTATTAACATAGCGCCTGTTTGACACCCATTGCCGTAGTGCTTTGGGCTCTTTTTCTTGAGAACTGTAATTCAGGTTCTCGATCCAAATTCGAACTTAGCACTTATAGTTCTCCGAAACAAGAGAGAAAAGTGGAGTTGAACCAGTTCGAAGAGGGTTTGAGAAGAAGGCCCTTCTTTCTTCAGGCTTTTTTCCCTCCTATGCTATTATATTGGTCAAATTCAAGAGGGCCCGCTTTCATATTCTGACTTCTTTCATCTCTGTAAGCTCAGCTTTGCATCCCCTGCTAAGGCGCTCGAGGCCTTAGACGCGGTACAATTTCCAAAAATAAGGGAAATTGGGACAGCTCGATCGAAGAAGTGCCCAACGTGCTGCCCCCGGAAAGGGAGACTTCCTTGTCCTATTCATGTTTAGCTACACCGCTAGCTTACAACCTGAAGTACTTATCAATACGTTCTCCAGATTCTCACTTTCAATCAGTGACAAAGGAACTACCGCACAACGGATTGCCATAATAGATAGTTGGTACGGAAGAATTGAAATGAGGAGACACGTAGACGAAGTGAGGGAAGCAAGGGCTCTACCTCTCAATCAATGCCCGGGAGGGGAACTATGAGAAAAGCACTTAAAGAATACATACATCTGGAGATAGGCCATTTAGATAGACCGATTCCAATAGCGGTTAATCCCGCAAACTACCGGGAAGCCGACTACATAGGTAGGGGGAGTGCTGACATGCTTTCTTTTCTCAATGTTGTAGGTCCACTAGCTGCTTGAGCCATAAAGACTGATTCATTCACTGGCTTTCCTCTCTAAGAAGTCAGGTCGATCCAAAGCCATTGCTTCAAGCAAGCTTTCCTTGCTTTCTATTAGTAAGCTACCGAAGCTGGATTGCTTGACACACAAGCATACCAACCCGAGGGAAGAAGGATGGTGGTCGATCAAGCTATTCTATGTTGAAGTAGGAATCCCCTTCTACCTGGTAACAGCAAACAATAGACTGATGAGGGGTCACGAATGAGAATGCATTTTGATGGGAATCTATCACTCTCTGGCTGCAAGAGGTGAGTCCCGCGCCAAATGTGGGAATTAATGAATCAGAGATCGATGGAAAGTACGCTATGATAACCAAAGCAGCCTCCAGCTCAGTAGCTCTTACCGTTTTACTCTTCTAATCAGAGAGAAAGGTTAGCTTCATCTTTCCTTCCGGAAGAAGGGGAGAGGCACATTCACGGGATAGCCAAAAAGTAAGGTCCTTAGGTTGATAGTATATCCATGATGTATTTGCTCTGTCGAAGATGTATCAGCTTAAATGTCTCGTTATGATGAACGGATCCCATAGGAACTTTCCTTAGAACGAGACAGATATTGAAGGCTATCCTTTTGAAGGCGATAGTTCTACAGGAAGACTATAAAACTCGCTCATGCACAAGCTTTTATGAGAGTCACTTCCAAGAAATCATTAGAGATAGGTCACCTCATTCATCAGCCATGAACGCCAACTTTCTAAAAGCGAGAAATCTAGCGATGAATTGGTTTTTTTCTTTCATTTTCTTAAATATTTGCGATCTAGCAAGAAGAAGAACATGCCTTCCTTCGCAGAAGGAATTCTCCAGCTTGTCTCGGCTTTTGCAGAGGAATTGAATCAAGTTCATTCTAGCTGACCTTTTGGAATCCATATTTTCCGAGAATGAAGTCTTGAAGTAGCGAGTGTTGGATTTAGAGGCATGGCGAGTCAAAACAAGGAGATGCTCTTTCGAATTCGGTGCAGACCGCATGACAGAAGATATGACAGGGAGACAGATCAGCCAATCCTTATTTCCGTAAATTTTTGTCGTGTAGCCTGTCAAAGGAAGTGAATTGAATCAATAGATGACCCCTTCCTCACTGAAATCAGGTCCGAGAATTCTAATTCAATAGATATGTTTATCCTTGATCCTAACAAGATTCATCCAAGCCAATGCCTTTCTTGAAACGGGCAAGAACTCAACTGACGATATTGATAGCAATAATTTGAAGATGATAGCATGAAGATTGCAATCCTTTTCATTTAATTCTGATGGCCCTGACTTTCTTTTTTTTTTTTAAAACAAACCCCCTTTTTATTAATATCGAAAATGAGTGGGAGAGCAAGACTGCAAAAAATTACATGATCTTTATAACCTCCTCCTGTACCTTAAAAGTGCTGCACAAAAAAAAACCTGCTCTGGGTGCTTCTCTATCGTTGTCAGGTGCTCTTCCCCTTGTTTTTTGCATCTCATCATGCTATTCTTTGCAAAATATTCACAGACTGCGCCCAGGTGATCTTTTACGTCCATCCTCTGATCTTTTCAAAGAGAGAAACTTGCGCTGTATTACCCCTTCCCAAAACCAGCTATGTTGAAGACTGCATTCAGATTGCAAGCTGGAAACAGCCTCTCCCAAACTCCAAGCAATCAATGTCCTCAGAAGCAAGACCACCAATTGTAGGGATTAGCACTTTTGAACACAAAAACATTCAAACTTTACGAGCATCAATCAGTGAGGGAATTTCCAGATTCCAGAATATACCTTGACCGGAGGTTTCAGCTAAAAACTTAGCTTCCACCCCCGTATCAGTCAAGACCGCAGGATGATTCTTTTGGAATCAGCAGTCGAAGAAACCAAAATATATCCTCTCCTTTTAGCATCCTGTTGCTGCAGGAATAGGAGCCATCCAAGTTGCTCGATAAAGCCGCTTCAGATCTGGAGGAAGTGAGGATTCAGTAAAAAAGTTACGATCCCCATTTTCATAACTCCATTTAGCCAGAGCAAGAGCCACATTTTGCTTCTCCTCCGCTATAAAGACAAGCTTGAAATGAGGTCTCTCGAGCCTTTTGAAGAAACTCGATAATTCTACAGCATAATACGAATCCTATCCACCTCTGGCAGTCCTGATATGTCCCAGGTTATAGACACTCCTCCCAATAATGAGAACCAGAAGATAGCGATGTACCGATCCCAGCGTAAAAAGCACATCTAGAGTGCGCAACGAACATCGAATCTTTTCTTTCATCAAAGGAAGGCTCGAGAGACCAAAGCAAGTCACTCAGTAACGTGTTCTTACAGGCAGGATTTCTTTTAATTCAACAGCCTCCACAGGGATGGGGGGTATCTGGAATCCTGGAATGCGCCTCTACATGGGAATCAAGAAGCGACTGAGATGTGACAGGACCGAGTAGAGCCCTTTACTACGGAATTTCACACTCGCAGAAGAGAAGCTTTCGGGAACACGTTAAAACAGGCCGAATAACTCTCTCTGCTAGATCCATGTCCTTCTCTTTTGGATGAATGAGGTGCTTTAGAAGTTCATCTGGCCCATAGAAAATGAGCACCTAGGAAAAAAAGGCTTGTTTCGTGGTGGATCTTAATATTTTCTTTCTCTCTAATCCCGATACGAGAAATTCTAAAGAACTTGAATTCCGAAGAAAGGCAGCGGCTTCTTTCGTTAGTAGGATAGGAATCCGCTTTCTCTTCAAACCAGGCTTACTTGGAAGATGGGAATGAAGTCAGATTCATATAGGATTCGAACCCGATTCCGCACTCAAGGGAAATACGACAAGAACTAGCTCTTTCATTCGCCGAGTCAATTGATGCCATAAAAGACAGGAAATCGTAACTATTGAAATGAAAGAATCTAAGGATACCTTGGCAAAAAGAATTGCTTCCGAGGGCGCTCTCTCTGAATTAGGGGAAAGAAAAGTTCTTCAAAAGAGCTCTCCAATCTCAAGCGCCTATTTATTGGTCAAGCTTCAACACCAAGAATTCATTGACAAGAGTCGCGAATAGTTAGAGACTCGTGACTATTCATGGAGTGGGAATGAAATAAGAAAATTGTAGATAGGTTTAGAAGAGAAGATAGAGTCTTACTGGCTGACTGCATTCTTTCCATCAGCCAATTCTGGAGCCATTCTCGAAGCGAACCCTGCCCCAATACTGCTGGAACTTGGGGATTAAATATAAAACGTGTATTCAATTCAACCATTCGCATGGAACGAACGAAGTGAAGCGATTCATCAAGTGACGCAGGGTCAAGCGCATATACAGAAAGAAGAAGGAAATGAATAACGAAACGAAGCGGGGAGGTCAGAGTCAGAAAAGCGATAAAAAATCTCCCCAAGACAAGCAGCTGCCGTCTTGTCTGCGCCAGAGCTCTCGAGCCTTGAAAACTGGCTATACTCTGTGGATTGAGACCGATTAGGGATCAACAACCAGGTCACTCCGGGGAAGAAAAGGCAGGTCCAGATCAACTAAGAGAATACTTCCGCCACAAGAGCAAGTTCAACATAAGGACTAAGAATGCCTAAAAGGTTAGTTCACCAGTTAGACTTTTCCCTTGACTTGCGAGAGCTTTCTAGTGTATGGAACTGCCTCTTCTCATCTTTTTTCTGAATAAGCCCGGTAAATAGTTCTCTCGCTACCTTGCAGAGATATGAGATAATTCCAGAGATTAGCTCCGCACTGGGGAGAGTCCCCGGGGGAGTACCAACTTTCAATTGAGAGAAAAGCGGTACATTGTCACCTATGAATATTCTTTCTCAAGTAGAGCTCTTTCAAGCCTTACCTCTGTGTTCAGGGGAAGAGTCCTGACTCGATTTGCTGTTGGCTGGGGGAAGAACTGGTACTGTGGAATAGCTTGAGAATTCCCTAGCCAGAAGATTCTATCCTAAGTCGTGGCAGTCACTTTCTAGACAAAAAAATCCGTAATTTCTTAAAAAGACTTTTTTATTTAAGCGCATCGCCTTCCTTGTTCAATGGGGATCTCTCGAGCCTTTTCAGCCGTGAATCTCTTCCTTGGCTTAGTATACTCCCGCGCATACCTCCTACTCAGGGAAACCAGCGGAAAGAAAGTGGCGGACGAATCCGGTCCGGTAAAGAGTGAGGCTTTCCTTTGTGTTGTGACTTCTTTCTCTCTGCTACTTTCTTATTCTTCAAAGTAGCCTGTGAAATTAATTAAGATAAGACCGGCCGATTCCCTTTTCTAAGCTTTCTACAACAGTGACTCTCGGGTCTGAGTCCCTTAATTGGTCACCACAAAGAGACCCGGCTCGCATACCAGGGGCAAGGGTTCTGTAATTCGTGCCCTTCTGACTCTCGATCGCTTAGTCTTTCCCAGTTCCTAGCTCGACCGAAAAGAGAGAGGGCTTGGGAAAAGGAATCTGGTTCAATTTGGCCCCGGTCGTCTGACACCAGCCCGTGAGAAATTTATAAGCCAACTTCCTAAATATCTTTCTCCTTCCCCAACTGGCTCATCCTCGGCGCTACGAACATCGCTTTCTAAGGATCTAGCAGATAATTCAACACGAAGGTGAAGTCCATAAAAGAAGCGAGTTCCTCATTTGGCTATGAATCTGAGGTTAGCAGCCCGGAAGTGAAGATTCATTTCATTAGTAGCAGAGTGAGTGGGATTTTCCAATCTGGAATCGGGCCCCTGACTCCTGCTAGCTCGCTTCAATTTCTTCCATAGAGTAGACTACTGAGCTCAAATTGTTAATTCCATGGCAGAGGAGTCAACCAACCCGGGACGAGAGTGTAGTCAAGAGGTGCAGGATCAGGGGGAGACGCTATTCAATTGCCTTCATTTCATGAAATTAGGCAACCCGGGAGTGGGAAGAAGCCGGACTCTCGATAAGACACATGTAACGACTCGACTCTTACCAATTCTCTCTCCCAGCAAGTTCTCCTTTTTCAAATCCACGCTTCGTTTCTTCAAATCCTGGATCGCAGTCCTCAGGTTCTCTATATCGCGAAAAACATGTCCAAAGACCTATTCATTCTTTTAGATGGAACTTACCCACAAAAGACAAGACTGTGGAGAGCAGAGATAGAGCATTCCCTTTCTAGGACAAATCCGCTTGCCAGGATGATATCCCCATAGACTATTGAGACCATGTAACGCCAAGAGTTATATGACATATCAAAATGATGCAGCTAACAACCATGAGCAAGTGCAGGAGCAGTAATAAAGGAGCCCTATACCAAAAAAAACCTAATAGCAACTGCTATCTACAACTAAAACTGACGAGCGGCTCAATTATCCACCAGAGAATTCTCTTTCCGGACCTACTCATCGAATAGTCTACTATTGATAGTCCCGTCTATGTAATTCTTTTTTTCCTCAATATTGGCTCCCGTCAGACTGAGCCTCATCTGGGGAAGCAGTCTATTCTATATGCAATATACCCACGTCTGATGAATGTGTAAGGACAAATCCAATGCTTTCCTTGGCTAAGAATCCTACTTGGATTCTCTTTCAGTCGTCTCAATTCAACTAGCGTCGGATAATTGGCATATATAGGAAGAGCGAGTACGGTGACTTTCCTAATTAAAGATCACATGGCGGCTCCCTCAACAAGCTCAAAAACAGTCGCCAAAACTCCCAATATACGCCCTATGGGGGCTGCATTGTCCTAACACCAGTCATGAAAGCCTCAGGACTGTTTCGACCATTCTCTAAATCTCTGACTTGTCTGTACTCCGCCTCCGAACGGCTTATCAAGCAGAGGGGAGAAAAGAGACTGTGTCAGATGAGGAATAATAAAAAGCTCCATACGGGTATGGTCAGGAATCTTGAACAGAAAGAGGTGGGTAACGGTTTGGAAGGTGCGGATGATATGCCTTTTATCTACCTTGAATAAAGAAAGATAGGTGTCGGGATGGGCGGAATCCTGAACTACACTGAATTTCTTCTCTACCTCCGGCGCACCAGCGGTGTATTCTTTCTTGATAGAGTTACTGATAGTCCTGTTTATCTCCTGTTAAAGGATGAACGAACGAAGCCAGTCCGCTGACGGGAACAATAGATGAGAGTGACTTTTTCTTGCGTGGCTAACTAAGCTAAACTGGTCTTTGCCCCAGATAGCACTCCTATTTAGCACTTCCGAAGCAATCTAATGTGATGCCTCCGCTTTGAACATTCATTAAATTCTGCGAATATGGTATCATCAATACTTCGGTTTTCAAGCCAATCTATAAGCTCTTTCAACCGCTCAGACATCCATCCCCTTCGCGCTTCGCACGCCCTATCTATATCTATGTAGGGGAGCACGTACCTTTTTATTCAACTAGTGAGCTATAACCAATCCTGTCCGCTGGGGCTCCCATTGATTGAGACACAAATGGGTGTTTTGATAATGAGGCTTTTCAACTGGGAGAACCTTGCCTTAGGAAGACTTGTGAACGGTGTCCAAAGACGGGAAACTTGAGCCACCAGGCGAGGGAGTGAGGCCTGAGAGAAGCAGGTCGGTTCACGAAAAGAGCCTCACCACTCTAAATCTGCTATTCTTTTCCTTTTTTCGCCCGATTTGGACGACCACGAGAACCAACGCGGCTAACGGAAACCTCTTTCTTCGAATTTATGTCTTGCCGCCTTTCATTCATTCCTACTTCCTTCAAACGAACCATTAACTCGTGAGGTCTGTTATGATATATATTGGGGTGATTTTTCACTAAAGCAGGTCTCTCGAGCCACACGTAACCAGCCGACCTACCACTTAGACCTAGTAGTCCGTAAGAGAGCATCACTCCTAGTCGGGAGTGGGACCGTTGAGGGCCCTTATGTAGCTATGGGTTCGGAGCTGGAAGCAGGGCACCTTTCTTTGGGTGATAGGACCTCTGAACACGGTGTGCCATCTTGCTTTCCTGCTTTATTGGCATTGGAGGTCTTGTGAAATAGTCCGATTGACTAATGTAAGGAAGCGAGCGGATAATGCACAATTCTCGGGCAATAAATTGCTATATATCTCAGAAGTCTAGCTCATAACAGCCTCCTAGGAGACTTCCCTCCATTTTGTTCGTACAAAAACGAGGGATTGCCCGACCGACTGAGCTTTCTCGCAGATCAATTAGTTCGGGGGTCCTGAGCTAGACAGAAAAATAAGATAAGGAGTTTGTGACTGCCTTCCCTTGGGTAATCCCGTCCGGAGACATAAAAATATTATACCACTTTTTCTTTGTAAGTCCATGGATTTTCCTTCCTGCTAACTCTGAATCAGAAGAATCCCCCGAAGCAGCAGACCGAGGCTGCAACTTTTGCTATAGTGAAGTTCGTGAACCGACCTGCTTCTCTCGAACTTAAAGGGAGATGGTTGCTCACAAGGCCCTATTTTCGAAACCTGATCTTCATTAGAGATTAATGGAAAAAAGAACGATTTTTCTTTTTTTTAAGTCATTTTGTTTAATTCATGGAATACGTGATTGCAAAGAAGCATTACTATCAGATTGGATCCAGGACCACGTACAAGGGAAGACCTGAAAACCATCAGTTTGAAACAGAATGGTTTATAGAGCTCTCTTCCCCTTCTCACAACTGCTTTCTCCGCTTCAAGCGGAGACATAAAAAAAATGAAAAGAAGGGTGACTCCACTTCTCAGCTTGGCCTCGCCTGGTGTGGGTTTCAAATAGCCGGGTTCACTAGCTTCGACGCACCAGAGGTGCCCGGAAATAAGTGCGGACTGCTACTGCGAAGACCAGATAATGAGAAAATGGGGCAAGGAAAAAACACCACCTGATTTTAAAGCCAGGGGTTGTCCCTTTTTCAATGAGAGATTGGTGGCTTAGATTGTTCTAAGAAAGAGATTTGTGCCGGCGTGGCCACGGCCGTGGAGATTGACCCAAGGGAGACGAGAGAGCCCCTTCTCCTGCTTTTACAAGAAAGGCTCTTCTTATTCTATATAGGATCAAGGGACGGTTTCGGGCCAACTCTTCCAGTTGCGGGGAATTCTTGCTTTGACCGTCGGCGCAATTTGATTGAGAATGGGAAATATTCGAAATCTTCCGGTAAACAGCTAAAGCTTCCTTTGGGCACGACTTCCTAAGGTCGAAAAAGCTAAAGTGAAGCATTCAGAAAAGAAAAAGATCCTTCTGGCAATAAGCCTCTCTCGACCCTCCCTTTCTCATCATTCGTTCCATCTTTCTCGCTAGTCAAAGTCAAATCAGATCTGGCGAGAGATCACCAAAAGGAAAGTCAACTCCACACAAGAATTCCTTCTTCCATCTAATCGATCAAACTTGAAGCGCCTTGTCGGTGATAGGAAGCAGGTCTCATGGGAGATGCTCGCGCGCAAGGCGCTGGGTACTAAAAAGCTGAAGAATACGAACCACCGGCCGGGGAAAGGAAGGGGATTTCGAGCCGACATGAATTATGGGATATTCCAGATCCCAGGATAATAAAGATCAGTTCCCGCGGTCGGGCCGGGGCTCTCCCCGTTCAGTAAAGAAATCTAGCTGGAAGCTGAATCAAAGGGAATTATGCCGAAGTTAAAAAGCAGCGACGGGGTCGGCCATTCCTCGGAAACCCCCGCCCACATCACCATTCAATATTTCTATCAGCCTTTCTCTTTGTGCTTTCGTAATTACTGCGTTGCGTTGGCCGTACCCAGGTCCACTTTTTCTCTTTATAAACCACTCTTTCGTCTACTGGTCCATCCGGTCGCTTCGAAAACGTGAACAGATAAGGAAGAAAATGCATAGGAATTCCAGCAATATTTTCTTGGTTTCATATAAATCAAATGCTTCTCTTCCCGGTTACCATCAGTGGGAACTTTGCTTTCACCTATCCCTTCATTCCCCGTAAAGGAAGATTTTTCTTTCGCAACACTTTCTTCGGTGAAGAGAAAGTTCGAAAACATATTTATTCTTACTCCTTTTCCCGCAGATTTTGACCGGTGCTGATCTCTCAGTAGGAAAAAGGGGAAAGTCCAAACTCCCCTGCTAGAAGAATGAATTCCTTCGTTCTGAAATTGAAGGAATTCGTAAATTAAGCAGAAACCTTCAATTTTTCAAAGCCTTGCTTCGCCAGAAATCACTTTTTGAAGGGAATCTACTGAAATGGAATTAGGCCGCTAAGGGCAATTTCATAGCACCTATTATTACCAGAGAAGAGGGGAAAGAAACGGCTTCTTCAGTGCCACACGCGGTCTTCGACAAGTCGATACATTAGAGTAGTTACTTTTTCTCATCAATTAAGAACCTTTCAGCCGAGGCCTGGCTCATATGGTTCGAACCAGACAACTTCTGTAATACTCTACCCAGCGAGGTTGCCCAGCTATCTCTCACCTCCTCTTTTTTTTTTATAAATTAATATTTTATTGGTGGTCGTTCTTAAGGGTGAGCGCCAAACCCGTTACAATATTCACTTTCCATTTCAAGAAGAAAAGACTGAATTACATCCATCCTTGCTTTTCAAATAAAAAGAGAAAAGGCCAGGTATATTGAAGTTTCTATTTCCCTTGGATTTCCCTGCGGAGACTGTCAAGGACCAGGAAGTTCTCGTGTGCCTTGATCTTCGGAAAGCCTTGCCTTGAGATTCCATATCCTGGATTCCCCTTCCTTTTCTTCCCTTCTATACGAGGAGTTTCCCATTTACATTCCTCGGCCAAGGGAGGCGGCGGCCAAGAAGGCCTTAAGGGCAGATAGGGAATACACATGGGTATGGCTATAGGCTCTATTCAAGGGATGGGAAATGCAAAAGGGAAAGGCCTCGGAATGATACCGGTTTTTATGTATCCGGTAATTCATGGCTTTTTCCCTGGGTTTCCTCGAATTCCTGACTATAAGGGCTGTCCATAATTACATTTCTATAGCCTAAAGGGTAGGAATGCCCGCCAGAGAAGGATCTTTGGAGCTCATATCAAGGGAGGAGGACACCTTCCCAAGGGTGGTAAGCATGGGGACCAAAAACAAGAGATTAGATCCCTCTCTCCTTGATACAAGAACACACAGAAAAGTCCCGATACCGTCTCCGGAGGAGGAATGACACACCTTTTTTATGGCGTACTCTAATGCCCCGGGGTTTGATAAAAATTGAACTTAGATCGGAGTGCAATAATTACTGTCCTGCAGATCAAGTGGTAGATATGCTCAAAGCGAAGAGGTCGGAGGGTACCGTTCAAGTCCTCTTTTGAGTATGATTTGACTTCGTGTTAGGAAATGTTTATAGTCTTCTTTTCCCCAACCCTGACTTTCTGGTGCTAAACCATATCAAAGACATATTAATATATAGATAGAAAGTAGCATTCGAAGCTCTCTGAGTGGGGCAGGTGCACCATTCATTCCTTATTACTTGAAGCGCGGTGATACATTTTTTGTCTACTCTTCCCCCCCTACTAAATTCTGTCTTGCTTGGAATAAACTGAGAAAGAAGAGATCGAGCTAGGAAAGGTGTGTATATGATGAGAGCTAGAATATCTTTAGTAAAGAAGCATTCCCCAGGCGAGCTATTCATCTTCGATCTTTCTGCCTTTCCATCTCATCTTGAACACTTCGCAGACGAAGGTTAGCTATTTACATGATCCTCAGTTTCACGATTGGTTATACGCTTGATCCAGAAAAGGGAAATGAGTAAGCGCGCCGGTCTTAGTCACCTAATTCCGTAGGCGTGGCATGCTCCGATGGTCCAACACTGGAGGGAAGAGGCGCCTGAACTAAGAAACTCTGAGCTTTTGAGATAGGCCGGATCAAAGCCAGGCAAGTTATGGTACATGGTCCTCTTTAAGAAGAGGGGTCAGCGAAAGCAAGCTTGACAATTCGTCAGTTACCAGGGCTTTCTTAGTCATGGGGATTCATAAGAGTGGGCTTTGAAAAGAAAGCTAAAGCAAGGGTCCGCTAGGATAGAAATTCGAAAGAAAAGGACTGCTCAAATGCCTCCTTAATCCACATCAAGATGTCTTCAGTGCAAGTCGTTTCAAGTTGAAAGAAGGCACATTTTGAAGTGCGCTGAGCTCTTGTGTTTTCATGTCGATGAATCCGAGATAAGAATCTAGTTAGTTTCGAGGTGTGATTCGCAGCGGAGCAGCTCCGAGGAACTAAGTTCCGATTAATCCGATTATTCCATTCTGTTGTTCTGGAGTGACTTGTTTCATATGACATTAGACATTCCCTTCAATCCAACCTCGATGAAATCTTCTTATCCGCTCCAGTGTAAAAAGTCATTCTTTTGTCATCTTCACTAATAAGAATCTGTCGGAAGGTGTCGTTGAGTTGATCCAGCTTACTAAGACGTCCTCAAAAACACTATGATAAAGGTGCAAAACCCGGTAGGATTCGCATAAAGTCTCATGTTTCTGAGGCCCGCGGAGATGTAGATAAAGACTCTGGGTTCCGTTTCGAGATGTTCTAACACATGTTCTTTTGGCCGAACCATCTTAGCTTCCGATGGACGCCTTCCTGGCTTTCTGCTCCAAAGAAATGCCTCTTTTTTATGTTCAAGCAAGTGACTCTTCCCTGGGTTCCGGTCTGCCAAATGAATAACAAGTAGCTCGCAAGAAAGAAGGCAAGATCCGACTAGATAAGGATAGTCGAGATCTCCTTCTTCTGTTCTGGTGAAAGAGGCTAAAACTATATCTTTTACCGGAGGAACAGCCATCCCCTCCATTCTTGGTTGGCATGGGCGGTCAGGTTGACTCAGAAACGTATGGATTCTCGGGGAAACCCTCAAAAGTTCTGCTTAGAGAAAGTCATTTTCTGGGGTGCCTCAAGGTCATATTATATCTCGAGGTGTCGTTAAACCCGTTGGCATCGATATGAAACTTGAACCTTAGCTAACCCTGTTGCATCGGGATCAGTCTACTTTACTTGAGATGCCAGAAGAAAGGGTCGTTTTCCCGTGTTCGCCCTTCCTAGACGACAACAGTATGAGACTAAGTAGAGGAAACACCGTAAAATGGGCATGAATTGGCACATTATTTCTTCAAGGGAAACTCCTAAAGGGTTCTTCTCGAAAAAGGTGCTATGTAATTGCCCTACAAGTGTCTCCGCGGGGGTCCCCAGGAAAATGGAAAAGATGGAGAAAGAAGAAGAACTGACAAAAGAACGACTGCTGAGAGAAGTTTTCCTACAGATGCTTTTTTTAGCTCTTTCTTTGTCTCAATAAAGAACGAAATTTTCTCAGGTCATGAATATCTTTTCTCATTTTTTCTTTCTTCGTTGGCTGACTCGAAGTTCTTTAGAAAGATGATTTCGAGCGAGTTCCAGAAGGGCTGCGGGAAAAGCGCCAGACGAAACATCCAGTTTCCACGCGGGCCACTAATTTGCTCAGTCTTTATTTAGTGCGGCTCTTTCCTAATGTCCACAAGACCTGCCCCGTAAATTCTTACGAGATAGGAGACATTTATTCAATCAGGAATGCCGTAAGTACTGAACGGACTTAGAGATTTTTTGAACCAGAGGAAATTTGTCCAACTGCGGCGCCTTATTTGATAGGAATGAAGTCTATCAGAAAGAACACTCAACGGTAGGAATGTCCGGTAGAGTGTTAGAGAATGTGTAAATAGAAGGAGAACTTAATCCAGTGCTTGTTGAGTGGAGGACCGAACAGGACTTCGAGATGTGGACGTCATCAAGATGAATGCAGCTCACGTTCGTTTGCGCTAAGTAGTCGGCCATAAACACCCCTATTTTCAACGATTATAAAATCATACTACTCCCAACTCTTACTCAGAGCTAAGCACTAGAAGAAAAGGAAGAGATAGAAGAGAGATAAGCTACTCCTACTAGAAAGGGACCTAGATCAATAGAGAGGCTGGGCTAGGTGTCAATCGTCAGTGGTTCGGAGAAAGAATATGCTTGCGGTACCTAACTAAGCTTTCTCCCAGTCTAAGAAAACTCCCAGCTAGAAAGTCATTAAAAAACCTCAGCTGCGGACGATGTTCTTTCCGTCACCAGCCTATTTATTTTATTGAGTAATAAATTACCTTGCTTTCTCAATCCTTCTTTGGCCAGGAAAGTCCCCGCCTAAAGAAATTCCGGTAAGAGCCGTCCTCTGAGAGTTTCGGGTGCTGCTTGACAAAAGGCAGTCCGCACTATCATGCTTGGATGGGCCGATGTGTGTGTGTGAAACTGGCCTAAACCGGAAAAGAACAAGGGAGTTTACGACAATAAGACAGTTGCTCAACATGTCACTTTGGTGGCAGAGTCAGGTTTGAAAGTAAGAAAGATCCGTAGGCTTTTATGACTTGGTAAGTCATCTTTAGGGTGAGTTCGCTCGGCCTCAGTGCGGAGTGGTGGCCAAGCGGGGAGGGTGGATGCAGTCGATGATTTTTGGAGAGGGTCCCTTGGGAGCAAACCAGCAGAGGCTGGCTATGTGGATCTTGTTCTT